>CALSCE010010855.1:4694116-4731541 GCA_943593645.1 Bovichtus variegatus | reverse complement strand
TATTATTATTATTATTATTATTATTATTATTATTATTATTATTCTTTATTTCAGATGAAGACAAGGTTGGATTCCCATGTGTGAGTCTCCCACCACTGCTCTCTCTAAATCAATGGCACCTGTATGGATCCCACTGTGAGAAGGACAAATGAAGGGAGAAAGAAATTACTGTTCGCCGTGGTGACTGACAGGTGAGATAGAGGTGGTGTTAGAGGGGGATGACAGTGGAAGGAGCAAAGAGGGGAGTCAATGAGGATATCCATTTATAGCACTCTGAATTTAAATTGTTTCAAAAATGAGTGGAGTAAAAGAGAGTAAATGTATTAAAATCAACCTGCTTTTCATTGATCTGCCAGGGAATTAGGTGAAAAGCCATCTAGGCTTTGGATTGGAAACGGTGAGCTTTCATCTAAAACATGTCAAGAATACATGCAGCGATGTCTGAATATGTCATCATCATTCATACACTGTTTATGAAAAACCATCTCATCTGTCCCTGAACAACATTATTGGTTATATAACTCGTATGTCAGCATTAGATACATTTCATTACTTGCCCTGTTGTGACAATAGGCCGAGAGAGAGAAAGACAAAGAGCTGGAATGGCATTTAAGTAAAAATGAGTAATATTGGATATATTATTCATTTGCTACAAGGTGAATATTTCATGTCCTGCGAGTAGAAATTGCCCCGAGATTTTTTCAGAGTCTGGGTCAAAACTCAGTGGAAATCAGACGAGTCTGAACCAGAAAAACAGTGTTTTCTGTGTTACTGTAAATCTTATCCGGACTGTCGTTTTGGGGAATGGCAATACACCCCCCCCGCTCTCATCTCTGCAACAGAACAGAAGCTCCAACCCTCGTTGATTTGTTGGATTCACCGAGCTAGTGAATAAAATATACCGCGTATTGGCTATTTATGATGTCGTGGGTTATTTTGTTGTTGGAGCATCCGAAGCACTTCAGTTGCTTTTCTCACCCTGGCCTCAGTAATCAACACTGGCTCTAAAGTACATCAGTACTACAGGCATCACTGGAGAGATGCAATGCACCAATCTGTTGTACTCACTGTAGCAGCATGAATCATAGTCTCCGTTTGCCCACTCCGAGGGCCTCCAAGCCCCACGGAACAGGCTGTGCTGCTTTTAAATAAAGCAACAATGCTGTCGCAATACTTTTTTTGTTTTTTCAGAGTCACTCAAACACCTCGAAAAGCACAATACCGACCCGACATATTATTTCTTTCCATTTCCTCTTCCCGCTGAAGGACAAATTGCATGCTGCCGTTTTGCGTTCTGTTGAATATTTGTGGAGGTTGCAATGAAATGAAAGGTTAATGAAAGATTTCTATCTACTCAGGCTATTGACATCCCCGATGACCTCCGGGATAAGCCTGGAGGGTTTTTTGTCGAACCTGGACTGGAAGTGAAAATGTTCAATTTAGCAGTAAAGTGCACAGGCTGTGGATGCCGCTGCAGTGCCGTTATGCTTTTTGGCTGAGTCAAAATAATGGGACAGGATTGGAAATGATAAAATATTTATTTCCCTCTCAAGGCCTGCCCGCGACTCACTCTGCCTCTCGCCCCAGTTAAAAGCAAAAGATTCACCGCTTTTGAGCGTGGCTCAAATTAAACACGAAACCTTTCTTGCAGTTAAACCAGGACTGCAGTTAAGTATGCTTATAACTGACATCCACTGACGCCGACATAATGCAATTACGTCTCAGCATGTTGCACCTGTGGCTCCTCTTTGTATGACTCTCTCTCTCTCTCTCTCTCTCTCCATCTGAACTGGCTTCTATGGCAACTATGGTCCATCTGCTTTAAGAGAAGCTAATGAGCATTATGCACAGCAGAGAAGGACAATAAGCAAGTGTCTCCTGGTGAAGGGGAAACGCAGTCAAGACTTTGCAGGGAGAAGGGGATGAGATGTGGAGGGTTGAGTAGAAAAAGGGGTGAACGGGATCGAAAAGAAAAACGTGACATGAGGGTGAAAACTTGATTATTGCTTCTTCTTAAAGAAATGTTTAGGCATGATTTTCTCGCCGCTATATTATATCCACTATTATGTCTGTAGACTAAATACGATGCTACAGCTAGCAGCCGGTTAGCTTAGCTTAGCATAAAGAGTCACAAAAGTTACAAAAGTCACAAGTAATATCTCTTTTTTTTAATGCATATAAGAAGTGTCAGGTAGGGCAGGTATTGTCAGGTAGGGGGTCAAATTGTCCCATTAGTACTTTTCTAGTCTTCGACATATAACTGGCTTTGTTTTAATTGCTCCGAAGAAATCTGAATTTTTTTCAGGAAAATATAAAATGAGAATAGGGTCAGCAAGAAAAGTAAACCCTTCTTTAACCGGGAAACTAATCAGTATGTTGATTTGAAGTCAATATTAAAAACAAGCTGTATTGATAAAAGCTGCTGCTTTGTGATCACCATGTGATGAGCTTAAATGCATAATTGAGCCATTCAGACTATTGCTTACTATCTTCAAGCCTCAGCTGTTAGTCAGTATGATCAGTACCCAACTGCTGTGTACATAAAATGTAAGGGCCTGGAAAAATGTGTGCGCTGCTAAAACTAGAACGCTTACTGACAGACAAAACTCATCAATCTGTTGAGCAACTAAAGATGACATCTTTGCCTACTCATTAAATGTCAAAACGGTATAGTTTTATAATGTTTTTTCTCTCTCTGACAAATCGCCTTATGATTAACATTTACTAGCACCAGACAACAGTTTCACTTTGTAGATTGGCTAACTCGCAGCTTATAAGATTTGAAAAGGAAAACCTTTCTTACAGCACTGATCTTTCGCTGGAGTTCATGGGGGACGATTATGCGTGGGGGAAGTTATTGTTATGGGACATTTTGCGACTCAAAACTTTGGTAAAAACTAAATAAATTTGCGCGAAAGTTGCAGCTGTACGAGGTAGAATGTTTTTGGACTATTTCTGTTTCCCCTTGATTCTAGTCTTTATGCTAAGCTAAGCTAGCCAGCTGCTGCATTGATCTTCTCATCTAACTCTTGGCAATAAAGGGAATACATATATTTCCCAAATGTAAAAGTATACTATTCCTTTTACGCTTAGAAAAATGCATCATCCATGAATTTGAAGTTTCCCTCGGTGCCTTGTTTTTTATTAAAGGCAATACGTTTCAGTCACCAAGATGATTTATATCAAAGAGTTGGTCTCCCTGAAGGGAAAGTAAATAAATCAGGTTCAACGTTTTCAACAGGCTAGACTTTTCAAACTACCGTGTTGCTCCAAAATTCATTTCAGATCCCAGTAAAAGTCCGATTCAAATACTACACACCTAAATTCCCAACATGGCAAGACAGATCTAATGTGCCGTACTCCTTATAAATGGAGCAAAATCCCTTTAAATTAAACTCACATCTCAGACTTTCTCTGAGGTTTGAATTTGTTTTCTCTGTCTGGCTGTTTGATTGCTTCTTTGTTTTGCTTATTTTGATTATCGTTTTTTATGGATTCTTTTGTGCTTATTTTCCTCGCGAGACGGGAATCTTGATCTGAATAAAACCACCTGGTGAAAAAATAAAAAATTTAAAGAAGGCGGACGAGGAGGAGGAGGAGGGATAGAAGATGGAAAGATATTGTAGAGGAGTGACTCAGTCCCTCTCCTCATGCCAGCTGCGTTTTAATCTATCTGACTGATTGGATTTGGTTCAATAGAAGCTTGACTGGTTCCTCAGAGTTTGACGGACAGGCTGTTAGCGCTATCAGCTGATGTCGTCCACAGGCCAAACTATTCTGGGTGGGCGTGTCTTATCTCTGCAGCGCGGCAACAGAGCACAGTTGATAGCCCTTACAGGAATAGCTATCCATTCCGTCTGACTCGCATCTAGATCTACGTCAGACTGAGTGTGAGCTTTGTATGTGTGTGTGATGGGGATGCTCGTTTACAAACTTGTAAACGGACATTGATTCCTTACCTCAACAATCAGTTATCAGCTCGCACAAAAAGAGCTCCCGTCAGACATCGAGAAGGGGAGAGACGGAGATATAGAGACCTTATCTGTGATTGACCATCCAAAAGTGTGCGCGTTTTCTGTCTATAAATCACTCAGCTGGAGGGAGAGGACAAGAGTTATCATATCGGTTCATTTACAGTGTTGTTTAAAGGGACAGATGGGCGACTTTCTGTGCACACTAATGAGATTACCATAGACTGTATAAAAGAAGTGGACGTAGTCACCGCGACGTCACCCCCTGGTTTGTGGACAACCGTTTTAAAGCCTCCAGTTTGGCCTTCGCCATCTTGGCTTTTTTGAGCCAACAGTGACCATATTTGGACGAGAGGGTGGAGCTGGAGAGGAGTGAGGCCGTCAGGATAGCAAATGCTAACTAGCTAGCTTGGTTAGCAAGGTGCATCCATAATTTATGTTAACCGTTTACAACAATTTAGTTTGATATTAATTGTGATGCTTATTTTGCATGGTGAAAAATATGCTTCATTTATTTATTTTTTTTGCATCGTACTCCTTTTTGCAACCAGTGGCCCCCTGCTGGCTCTTAGAGAGATTGCAGGTTTAAGGCACTTTCATGACATGATGAAAAGTGATCAAAATACATTTAATTTATTAAGTCAGTTATTTTTGGATAAGTTTTGTTATGCTTGATCGGCCACAGTTACAAAATTATATGATTATTCATTATTACGTGACTAAAGACAGTTAAAAGGGTTTATTTCGGTAACTCAGGCCACCAGTTCTCAAAGTTCTTCAACATATTTAAGGTTGCAACTGATGATTATATTCATGATCAATTAATCTGCCTCTTATTTTTATTGACGAATGGATTAATTGACATCCACGTTGCTTGTTTTTTCCGACCAACAGTCCAAAACCCAAAAAAGAGTTTAATATTACAAAAACAAAGCACAAAACTAATCATATCTAGTTGTGCTGCCAGGTTGTATAATTCATGTTGACCCATTCCTACCGGTACGTAGAGTTCGCCTGAGGCCTTGCTTCAGAGTGTGAGGAGTATTAGTGTGTCTCAGTCCAGCTGGTTATGGGAGACCCTTTCCGACAGCTAATTAGGAGACACACTTGTATTGTATTTCACTCTGAACTAATTTGTCACTTTTTTGTGTGCGTGTGAAAGACCTCCAGTCAATGACCTTCCTGGATACCATTAATTGGTTTAAATAATACGAGTTCATGTCATCCTAATTGGTGCAGATAGAACCATCTGATATAATTACAGATTGATGAAGTGAGTGCATTATTGTATAAAAATGTTGCACTGCTGATGGTGAAAAAGCATCTGGAAAATGAAGCGCGTGTAGATTGATGTATATTTTTACACATCTAAATAAATAGTATACTATAGCAGTTGGAGATATTTGATGGCACACCATCATGGAAATTGATTATGATAAGATGACTTTTCACATCCCTAAATCTCTTTGCCCTCCAGTCAGGATTTTATCCATGAATATACATTTTATTATTATTTTTTTTTTGATGTTCGGCCATTGCCCTCTGCCCCTCCGCCCCATCCTCATTATTTGGGAAACCTCCATCACTGTGGGGGTGTATGAACATTAAACAGCATGAGAGGAACTCTCCCCTCGTCTCTGCCCACAACCTCCCCATGCAGCGGACACCATATGCCACGTACACACACACACACACACACACACACACACACACACACACACACACAAATGTGCTCAGGCTACACCCTGGGGTTCGGTGCTTAGGTGCAATTTTCTCAGCATCTAGATAAGCTTCCTGTCTTTGTCGTTGCCATAGCAACGCAACGCATCGACCGGGCAGCGGAGGGAAGAGTAATGAGGAGTCACAATACCCACCGTGGGTTACTGGTGACCCCTGACCCCAGGACCAGTGAGAACATGGAAACTAAGGAAACAAGGGCGCGCAGTAATCATCCCTCTGAACCTAATCTCACGTCAGGCTGTTTAAACCCCTCCAACTGTATTTTGGAACAACACGGCAGCCAGCAGGGTGGAAGACAGGCCAGACAGTGGATGGGAGGGGATTTAGTGAGAAAAAAGGTTGCCACCCGCGGCTCACCTCTGTGTTTTTGACACCTCCTCTTGTTTGGAGTGATGGATTCTCTACTGGGTCCGCAGTGCTGACAACTGCTGCAACTGGGAAATATGTGTAACATTAGTCTTACGGCGAAAACACACCAGGCAGCAGCGAAGTGCGGCTTGTCGAAATAATTAAATTTCTCTGCGGCCAAGGAGCGTATTTATGTGTTTCAGTTTGGGAAGACATTTTTTTTTTTGTAAAGTAACATAGTTCAACATGTTACAGGACTCTGTTTACTGATTGGCTGCAGGTGCTCAAATTCAAAAAAGTAAATTTTTGCGGATCATACAAAGAATATATCCATCGAATGACTCTCTTTGCAACACAGTTAAAGGGATATTAAAATGTATGTATTTGATGTTTATATGCACCAATTTATGGTGGAAAAGTCATTTATTTATGTAAAGGAAAACACTGTGCCTGGAATGTAATGCAGTAATGCTCTCAGGCATTCTGTATTGCTTTTCCAATATTTATTCTCCTGTAGATCAAATTTTCTCATTTATTGTTATCCCTGCTGAGTCAACACGCATGTTTACTCTTCCCTCCTCTTTTGTTTGGCTGAGTGTGGAGCGGTCGCCGCAGCTTTCCATAGACATTGCATGGCACCTTTCACAATTCGCCGCTGCTCTGGTATGTTGTCGGCCTAGTAAAGAAAAAGTTTGACATTCTGGTAAATATGGCTATTCGCATATTTCCACTTATGTTTAAGAGGTTTTCAAACCTGCGGGAGGAAAAGCATCCTCAAATGCAATCGCAACTGCTCAGCGCTCGATTGTTCGTCAAGTTTACTTTTTGCACTAGTTCAGATCACCGCTCACCAAAGTCGTGAGCATGTTCAATGCGTGGTGACGCGCACCACTGCACATTTCCACACCTCTCTCATATCTCTGTTAAATATAAGGCTACGGCGCAGCAGCTGGTCAGTGAAACTGAAATTCTGGAAACATAGATAAACAGATCTCCTGGCGCTGTCAGGGTAACAAGCTCCTCTGAAGCTCACTAATTAATGTGATACTTCTCATTTGTTCAAACCGAAGTGTAAAAACAACAATTTGCCGTGTTAAGACTATAACTGGGCTCTTAGCAGTTGCCAAGCAACCAGAAGATACTCCAGGAAGTTGCTGGTTGCGGCAAAGACAAAGTCCAGTACATCCCCCCCACCCCCCCCACCCACCCAGCTACAGTAGTTTGTAGTCCAAACATGATCTTGTTATGTTCCATTGTATTTATCCCCACTGCTGACTTCAAAGCAGGTTTGGTATAAAAAAGACGACACTCTTGGACATGCGTTCACTCTGCAGCGTGAGACGTCTGCCACAGAGCAGCGGCTTCCGTAAGAGGGGACAAGTGTCAAATCCAGACACCATGATAACGTGCACAACCCAAAGAGATTCTTCTTCCTCCGGTGCGGATGCAGGCTCCCCCGCCCCCTCTCGCTCCTTTAGCTACTGTATCTGGGTCAGGGCGATGGGCAGAGAAAGAAGGAGCAGGGTGACTCACAAGTGTTTTCGGGCGTGTGTGTGTGTGTAAATGTTTGTGTCTGTGGTAACTGTCCACTCCTGGCCTGTCAGGCTGGACAGAGCTCACTGCACCTGTGACACACTTCTTGTCGAAAACTAGTTTTTTTTTTGTTTGTTTTCTCAGTCCTTGCCCTCTCAGGATGTGTCTCACGCCTGCAGTAATCTATCAGGATTTTAGATGCAAACTGTTTGTCTAAATCCATTGTTGTGTGTGTATAGATTTTCAACATATTGCGCAAACTCTTGGGCTTATTGATAAAAAAAATAAAATAAAAGTGCTCGGCAAGATGTCCAGCAACCAGTGTTCATCAATAACGCGATGATGTGCTGCTGTGACATATCAGCATATGCTTAACCTCTTGAATACTTGGTAAGATTGCCTGTAGCAATGGTGATGGCTGCACATCAAAATGAAAGTAGAAACCGCAGCTGCTACCCTCATCACATTAGTACCTACAAATCACCTTGAAAGCATCTGAAAACAGCTCCCAAAGCGGTTTGAATATCAACTTTTGCCTTGTCATAAATTCATGCCATGAATATTTTGTGCCGTGGTGCGTCGGAGGTGAACTCCTGCCTCCTGCACATCTGTCAAACTCTTGCTTAGTTTTTCAAGGTTTTAAAAGTAATGCATCACCCAAAATCTATTATTTGAGCATGAAAGACTCAACCCTGTAGGCTTGACAGATTTGTCGTTTCATTCCCTCGCGGACAAAAGTCTTGGAAATTAACTTTTTCTTCCACCAACCAAAGCCGTTCACATTTTTTACCAGCCACCGGCCAAATTCCCCCGCATTTGGCCGGTGGAGTGCTAGTTTCCAACCCTGACGGTGACTGTGGTCAGGTTAGATGCATAGCTGTGAATAAAGGACTGACATCTTTTTTTCTTTTCACTCCTGTGACTCCTACACATGCGATTAGTGATTTTTAGTGACAATAAGTGAAATAAAGTGATAAAAAAGAAGAGAAGGAAACTTTATTTGGTTTTAAATCTGTAACTAGCTGTTCTATTTACTATACAGAGGATTTAGTTGTTTGAGTGACATAGCTGGCAGCCTGAACAACAATTTCAATTAAAACGAATGAATGATGAAATGTTGATGAAAAAGCACTGGTGCTATAATGTGTGCAAGCCAATGCACCTGCTTTACATGCACCGACATTGGACCATGAAGATTGTCACGAATCCAAGCTTACTTGAGCTGCTGTTCTCCGTCAATGAGAACACATTTTGCAGCCACCTGTCAAACCATACAAGGATGAATGTTTTGTTGAGATTTTGGGTGAATTTTTTTCTTTCAAATCTTTGAATTAGTCAGTGGACAACTGACAGAGGGGGTTGTGGAGGAGGGGGAGGGCACTGTGGCTGTCAACCCACATTTTTACTGCTTTTGGAAATACACTTTCATACTCAAATGACAGATCTTTGTGTATTACCACCATATGGTAAGTATGAATTTGGGCCTCTTTAAGTTATAGGCTGATTGCAGAGCATTGTGCCGTCTATCTAGATGACAACAGGTGAGCAACTTTGAATTTTCCAAATGATTCCTCATGAAGCAATATTCTGGTAGTAATCCAGAGGCAACCTCTGGGTCTGAGAAGTGAAGCCATTGCAGAAGTGCCTGAAACTTGCATTATTTTTAATGACCAACAGGGGGATTCCACTGGTTGCAAAAAACAAAAAAATTGTCTGATTGTATAGAAGTCTAAGAGAAAATGACCCTACCTCCCACTTGATTTATTCCCTCAGTAAATATTTTCCTAATGAGTTCATAGTCTGAATTGCTAGTTTTCAAGTCTTCTTCAATACAGCATGATGTTCATTTTGTTATTATGGTCCTATTTAGAGTTAAATAGATGATAAAACAGGGGATGGTTTAGTGCATGGCAAACTTCTGATTGACAAGTCACTACCACGTCAGTTTCCTGTTTCGGTGTTCGTTTGTGTTTTTCTTGTGTTTAAAAATGGACCTTTTCACAGTGTTTTCAGGTCAAAACCAAGATGCCGATGATCAAAATGCCAAGCTCGAGGCTTCAAAACCGTAGTGACGTCACAGTGACTACGTGCACTTCACTATATGTAACCGTCTATGTTTTATGTGTCCCAATATTCCAATAACAAACATTAACTAAATTAATTTTGTGTGTGTGTGTATCCAGATAAATTTACCATTTAGCACAAGGTAGTGAGAGTCAAGATTCCACCCAGTGATAATGGAGACATTGATATTCAGGTTATTGTGGACTAATTGAATAGTAATTATGTCACGCTGTTTTTCACTGATTCTTTCTCACCATCTAGCTTCTCTGCTTCCTGTGCGCTCAGTCCTCACACCTTTGATCTCTCCTCGTTCTCTTTATCCTCTGCTGTCTTTTGTTCCAGCCTGTCCTTATGAGTCATCTGAATCAGAGATGCTGCTCTCTTTCTTCTCCCTCGCTCTTGCTGCATTATTGATCAGAGCAATCTAAGCAGACTCAACCTTGTGACGGTAGCACACACACACACAGAGTGGTTTGAATCACCTCTCCTCCTCCTTCTTGATTTCTGTTAGATAAGACCATTAACTGAGCCAAGAAAGGCAAAAAGGTGTAAAAGGTTCTCCGTATACAGAGTAACACCATTTTATGTGGGTGCAGAGGTGTGTCTGTGTGTGTATTTCTGCAGTAGAAGGAAACTACAGTTGACTGAGGTCTATAATTCAAGACTATATTACATACAGGTCTGCTTCAAATGTTTTTCTAAAGGCGAGAAAATCTATTTCATTGTCCTTGGCTGTAATGAAATAGTTGAAAGCGTGTTTTGTTTCAGGGGACCAGTGAGCAGCACTTTACTGTGATACTGCTAGGTATGGAAACGGGTGCATTTTGTAGTATTTCTTTACTTTTTGATGCTTTATCGGCGGAATGGGAGCAATATTACTTTGCCTTTGTTGCTTTTTTTTCCTTTTTTTTTTTGCCAAGTAGAGGCTTTAAATATGAGCATCAAAGTCAATTTACAACTGCTGGCACATTTTTGAGTGGGTGAAAAATAACATTTACCACAAATACATTTACTCCAGTACTGTTCTCATGTAGAATTTTGAGATACTTGTACTTCAATGTTATGCTACTTATTCTTCACTACATTCAGAAACAGTCATGTGACAGCTATACACTACAGTTACTAGGTGTGGCACATGTCCTTGCATTTCCACACGCATGCTAGTCTTACCCTGTCAGCTAGGTCTGTCACGTGACATCATTGGGCCCAAAAAGACTTTCCCATAGACTAACAACTTCCCAGTTCGGACACTTGGCTCTACTATACTTCGGATACTTATGCAAATGTTGCTTGAATATAATAACACAGTATGATACACGATCACAATTTAAGCGTTTGATACTGGATTGTTCTTTGTAGTGTATTTCTTTATTGTGTTATTTCTCTAGACAAACGATAGTCTACTTTACGAGACAAACAGTTGGCGGTACTGGCTGAGAGAACAAGGAAACTTCACTGATATCAGGACAGTCACCAAGTCTGTCAGCTGTTGTTTCTAAACTTTTCCTGGTCGTCAGCCATCAACAACTTTTGATTGTGTCAGCGATGGTTAATGGCTAAGATGAGAAGTTGATAATGCCTCTTAGATCAGGAAACTCAAATACATCTCAAACATACTGCGTGGGTAATTTAAGTTGCCTTCATTAAGGGTGATGTGTGATGCAACTGAATTAAAGGACTGGTTCACCCAAATTACAAAAAAAACAAAAACCAAAGATAAAAACAAACCAAAACATCATATTTTCAGACCTTGTAGAAAATAAAATCTGCTGACAGTAGCTTCTGTTTGGCATTTTTTAATGCTTTGAGCACCACAAATGAGCTTCCTTTCACCTCGCACTGTCTTAAGATGGAGGTCAAAAACCTGAGCAAATAAAACCACAACTGTCTGCATGGCTCAATAGCATTAGAGCAGGGCTTCTCAAACTTTTTCAGACCAAGGACCACTTAACCAATAAAAAGACACTCACAGACCACCAAAATTAAGGTTTTTTTTCACATCCAAGCATTTTTCATGAAAATTAATGTTTTTTTCAAATCCAAGCTTTTTTCATTAAAAAATGTGTATTTTTTGACATTCAAGCGTTTTTCATGGAAATTATTTTTTTTTTCACTTCCAAGTTTTTTACATCAGGGGTTCTCAAACGCACACAAAACCACTTTCTGCGGCTGAACCACTTGTAGCTGCTGCATACGTAGCTACACTACATCTATGCTACACTCTATACTAGTCATTTTTAAACAGTTTGAGAAACACTTTTAAACTTATAATATATTAATTTAAAATGTGACATTTTACCAATATACTCACGGACCACCAGGGGTTCACGGACCACTCTTTGAGAAAGACTGCACTAGAGGTACAGGAAGTGAGAGAATGTAATTTTGTTTGAAAACATCTCACCATATGAAGATGGTTTTGTTGTTATCCCACGACCGAAGTATGGAACTACAGACAACTGAGCAAACCCCATCAGCCGATGACGTCCACGAGGTGAGGCTGAAAGTTCTGGAAAATGTCCAGCAAGCGGACCTTATGCCGAGATCTTCAAGCTTAACATCTTTCGTGATTTGAGTGAACTTACCCTTTGATACCTGGTAGCCAGGTTAAAATAATCATAGATGATATTTTGCCGCAGCACCAACAAATACACTCTGTGCTGGGTCCAAATTCTGTAGCTGCACATCACAGCATAGATGCAATTATAGCCTTTCACACTGTCCATGACTGGTGAGAATAGAGCAATGGACGAACCATGCTATTAGCAATGTGAAAACACCATCAGTGTGTGTGTGTGTGTGTGTGTGTGTTGCTCTAATGCTTCCTCATTACAAGCTACAGTGGAGGGACTCCTGCCAGTGTGGTGGGAGGTGGTTGGCTTCAGGAACGATATGATCACAGATGCCGTGCTCGGTGTGCTTGTTAATCACGACCAATCAAAAACACATCGGTCACACATACACTCACATGAGCACACACACACACACACACACGGTCACAGTTGCGCATGTAACAAGGTGAATAGAATTACATACAGACTGACATTTTTCTGGATCACGTTTCAATAACGTTTTTAATGCTCGATTTTACGCAATTCAGCGTGTCGGATCGGCTCACCAAACATTACATTAACCTCATCAGCGCTAAAATATGTGTTGTGATAAGACTATAAGGGTGTGAAGACATCACACACACAGAGGTTTATGTGATGATAGCAAAGCCCTAAGAGGGAAACTGTGGCGACAGGATCATAATGGTACTGTGATAATGCATCTCAGTCAACACTGACTTGTGGATAGTAAAACAAACATGGACTCAGAAGGTCAGAGCAGCAGAACAACACACACACACACACACACACACACAAACACACACACACACAGGAAACAAGAAAAACTTACGTTTAGCCATAAAGGCTATCTGGACCTAAACGGTGAGTGTTATGAACATAAGGTCATTGTCCCTCAGTGGCTGTTTAAGGTCAGATGGATGAGTGTGTGTTTGTGTATTTACCTCTACTTTGGTGTCATTACAAGCAAGGTTGGGAGGGCTCCTTTTTAAAAATGGATTCCGATGCAAATACTGATTACGAAAGTAATTGATTTCGAAGTACGATTGAAAAATGGAGTCAGTAACCTCATCCAAGTATCATAATATTGAAGTAAGGTAACTAGATTGGTGTCCGTTCCTTTTCCGATTACCTTAATACCAACGATGCAAATAAAAACAGGAGAAAAATGCAGAAATTTTACCATTATTTTGTATGTAAAGCAGAAAGAAAAAGGGGGAAAAACATCACAGTACAGTGCAAGTTATACCTTCCATCTGTGAAAGCGCTGTAAGTATCCAAGGACTCAAATCATTTGGCACATTAGATTTGAACTTGGAGCAGCAGCAGTGCCCATATACTGTATATTTAATCTATTAACCTACATCCCCTGTTTGTCCTGTATTATTTTTGTTGGACGCAGAAATTCCTCCGAATCGCCTTTTCCACGCTGCAATGCCTCTCAGCAAAAACAATACTCTTGATGAACTGCAAAGTGCACAAGCCCGATAACTTGCACTGTAGCCTACTGGGATATTGTTCGCCTTTTCTGCCTTCTATACGAAATAATGGCAAAATTTGCACCCAGTGAAAAACATTTTTTTCACTAACGTATGAGGCCATTGTGTGAGACTTGCTTCAAAAGTGTTGTAAGGTGTGTTCCTGTGCATGGTAGTACATATTTATATTTTAAAGGCCTTAGTAGCCCAGTGGTTGCAGCACATGCCATATAACTGCAACAGACGTTCAACCTTTGTTGCACGTCTGTTTACTAAATGTATCCATAATCTGATTTTTTTTTCCTCTGCAACTGTAACTAACTTTACTGTTACCTTTTATTTGTATCCTAATTAAGTAAGGCTATTCCATGTATTCCCGATACACCCCTAGCCTGATTACAACACACAAACCCTTTTATTACTAACATAATACCATATATTGTTGTCTAAAAAGTAGGGCTTTGCGATGATATCGGCACGTCATGTTGTGTCTGCATCTGCCAGTGGGCCAGCACGCTCACAGAAGGCATAATAATAGGTTCATTCCACTACAGGAGAGACTACATATTCTCTGTAATTACGTGAAAAAAATACAAACGTGCATATATTGCTATTGGAATCGCCTGAAATGAGTTGGAAAATATCCACATATTGGATATCAGCAAAAATCCCATATCGTGGATTTTTGCTGATATCCAATATGTGCATGCCTATTTAAAAAGCACTTCTTCACATTGGCGTTTCCTTAAAAGACCCCAATTCGGCTTCTGTGTGTTATAACGCAAATCATCAATGATTCACATCAGCTCTTAAAAGGTGGGTAAACTGACTGTGTGCATGCTCTTTGCAATAACGGCGCCTGGCTGGTGTCTGGCTTCATAACTCAGCAAAGAGTTTTATACTGATGATGTCCTAACCCAGACAAAGCACAGATGAGGGGGAGTCATCTTCTTCAGAGCCTTCCCTATAACTAACCCCCCCCACACCCCACCCCACCCAGCCATGCACACAATAACACCTCCCTCTCCCATTTTTTCTCTTGATTCCCTCTCCCATTTTTTCTCTTGATTCCCTTTTCCCGACAGTACAGCTTCTCTTTCATCTTTCTTTCATCTTTGTCTCCCCCCCTGCCTTAATTCTGTTATCATCTGCTTCTTTTCCACCCCAGACCCTTCTTCATAGCTCAGTTTATTCCCCCTCCATCATCCGTCAGGATCATCTATCTCTCTATGCTACACTGTGTCAGCCCCTCACCCACTCTTACTTTTCTCTCTGGCTCTTTCTTCCATCTCCTTCCCCTATAGGGGGTAAAGGCTGCCAGTCTGTCTCGCTAGTGAGTGCACACACACATGCTCAAACATGAACTCAACACACACACAGACACACACACGCGCGCACACACCTCCCCAGGGTGCGTTGGACATCGCTCTGTCCTGCTGTGGTACCGATCTGCTCACCAAGGTGAGGGGGCGTCTGTCCATGTTTCATCACTCTGCCCACTCAGCTGCGAGAGTGAAGTTGTGGTTATCCACTGTTTGACCTGGGTTGCCAGTCTGGGTGTGGTCATTACTGTTGGTGTAAATAATATGAAAGATTAGCAAAAATGTATTGACAATAATTCCTAACAATGGGTTAGAATTGTAGCAGATCTTTTGCCATGATCGCCATCTTGGTTTAGCATTTAGCATTTAGTCGGGGCCAAAGGGAATGTCATTAGTCTTGCAGGTATTTAGTCCACTTTGACCAGAAGATGACAATGTATAAAAAGTTAAGGGCTCACCAAAGTTATTACAATTTATGCGGAGGGGAATATAAATATGTCGACCAAATGGTAAAACACAAATTCCAACCTCAATGTGATGCTGAAAGTCAGAGGATCAGTGAAATCTTTAGGATTCATTCTCTTGGGTCCATGAATATATGTACACAAAAATCACAGTAATCCATCCCGTAGCTGTTGAGATATTTCATTCTGGACCATAGTGGTGGACAGACTGAAAAAAACAGGCCATACATATTGCATTGTTTCGAAAAATGAGTAAAGTGGTTGTCCATGCAATGGGACGGATGAAGTCGGTCGGAAAAAGAGAGAACGCTACCAAAAAAATCTGCACTTCTAGGAAGGTCACAAACTTTAAGCTCGTCAGTTCCCATCTACCGTGAAGTCAAACTGCCAGATTTAATACCAAATTGAGAATATGAATCATCGATTACATTTTATCCTACAGTGCACAACAAATCTGTTGGAAAGTGATGAAAAAGTATCTGAAGAATGACCTTGTTGAATATCTGAATATCAACGTTAAAAAACGAAACCTCTGGCAAATCTACATGACGGTAAGCGCAGGCAGAGCTTGTTGGCTAAGTACAGACAATAATCACTGCGTTACGTTTGCCACTAAGGACACGATACGAATCTGATGTAAATGATGCCACAAGCGTGAGCTCAGCTAACTGTAGCAGTGTATGATGCCTATGTGAGTTTCAATTTGGCTGAGTGCTGTGAGAGGATGTGATGCGATGTTTGGGTGAACTGTGTCGATCCTGTGACGGGGAAAACAATATTCAGATGCTGTTCATCTCAGTTCACAGCACCTTGTCGGTTTATATCAAAACAATGTCTTTTTGTTTACATCCCTAGTAAATAAGATGGTGAACAACACTAATTCAGAACGATCTAACTATGAAAGATTACCTTAAAGCCAAAAGAATGCATTCATCCAACCCGGCGTTTATGCCCCATTATCCTAAAAAAAAAAAAAAAAACCCTCATCCTAACACCACAAGATGTGCAGCCAGCCTCCTCCCATCTGAAAGGTGTGAGCGTGAAGGCCGTGTGTGTGTGTGTGTGTGTGTGTGTGTGTGTGTCTTATTGCTGACAGGTTTAGTATTCACAATACACAGTGCGCTGTAAAAGCTGTACACAAAGCGACACTGGCTCTGTTGAAATCACCCCAGCCAATGAAAATACATTTAAGCCTTCACAAAGCTGCTTTATCGTTTATTCACTAAAGTGTTTCCAATCACACCCTCATTAGGGACGACTGATTGCCTCTTATTTATTGTCTCTGGGATAATAACTCTCAAATTATCAAGGACTTAAATTGCCCTTAAATTCAATACTTAATTCATGTAATCTTTCACCATGAACAATACAAAATCATCGCTGCGTTTCTTTTTTTCCCCCTTCTCCTTCTTTATGCCCCATCTCAAGTCAACAGTGTTTTTCCAGCCTTTACTTTCATTACTGTCTTTTTGTTCAGGCACCACTTAGGACTCATCTCACTGATTATGGCCTCTCAGTTTCCATAGTGATGCTGAAATGAATTATGGTCATAAATGGCACAAAAGAGAGAAGAAAGCAAGTGTGGCACTCCAGTCCCACTCTGCCCTGCACTTCTCAATGCTCAATTTAGCTCCATCAAGGCCACTCTCCACCGGCCTACAACCAATTTAGCCCGCTGAACTTTTTAATCTACCAAAACCATTATTCTTGTGCTTTAAAAAAGTGCTTGCCGGGGGTTTTACATTTAAATGATGAGGGATACATTAGAGGAACATATGCCATCAGCTTGTTTGAGTCTCTCGATGCGTCCATTTGATTTTGTCACTTTTTACACACAAAAAAAGGAACATCTTTTTCAAATTTATTAGGACCATGTGTGAACTCTCCAGCCTCTCATTGGTTTTGTTACAGTGATGTAACGAGATGCAACAAAGGCCTATGAAAGTAAATCCGCTGTGAGGCCTCGGCAACGTAATTAACTGTAACTGCAGTAACTGTAATATTTGCAAAAGAGACTTATTACTAAAATTTTAGGACGTTTTTTTTTTTTTTAGACAAAACACTTGGTCTCACAAGACATTTGCTGGTAACAAGGCTATCTGAGGACTTTATTGTTTGACGATTTCACCAATAGTGTCACCAACAAGTGTTGTTGGAAGTTGAAAATACTTGTCTGGTTTGTCATTATCTCTGCTAGACTGGAGGGAATCGTGTGTGTGTGTATAAGTCTGTCTGTCCTCAGCTTATTTCACATTCTTCTGGTCCCATCAGCCTAATATTTTTTTTGTGCACAGTTATTACTGTATGCTGAAGGACCTCTCGTGGTTGTGAGGATGCACACATTTAGAAAAGCATGTTTTATTTAAACGTGTTTTATAACGTCATTGACTGCTGACTCCTCGTAACTTGCAGGATCAACAACCGCTTCGGTTTAGAATCTTGTTTCTTCTAGTTATTAGGAATTGTTTCGCTCCAGATTTGCTTGCCTTGGTGCAGTCGTTGGCCAAGACACACCTGGCGGAGATCTGCACTCGTTGGAGTACACTTTTCTAGTTTTGGTCTCGCAGTGGCTATTTTTCTTCAGGACTATCTGAAAAGGTGATCTGTGGAAAACCATGGAAATAATTTACATTTCAACCAGAAGTGGGTTTTTGGATGTAAAAATGTGTCATGTCCTTATAGTGCCGGGACATTTTACTGGCTGGGCATTGATGGGTTTGGACCTATAAATATATTAAAAAAAAACTACTAAACAATTTATAATTTATTATCTGTCTAAAATATTAAGTTGTTGCCTACATGAAGCTTATCATTTCATAACTCTCAAGGTGTTTTACTTCACCTATTCTGATTATTGTGTTGATGTTACGTGTGTACTATTTATTTTTTTTAGAGTAAAAAAACACAACTTTTCATAGGACTGATTTCCTGCCTGTTAAAATGCCCTCTTTTGGTCTTCACTGTCCTTTTAAAACGAAAGCCTCCGACATTAAAATTCAAAGCCTCTCTCAATTGGCATTTGGTTTTAATATTTAATTATTCCTCGTAGTTGCTTAAAGACCTTTTAGCCTTTTCACTTCTGCTAAATTTGACAGGAGTCAGAGAACTTGTGTCACATTACTTTATTTCAGGTCTCCTCTCCAACAACGCTGAGTAAATGGGAAGTTGAGTCATAGGTCGACTCCTGTTTTGGGTGTCAGTGTTGCAGACAGTCGGCCACTCGGATTACAGAGAAGTCATGCTGCAGTGCAGTGTCGGGTTGCACGGCGATGATGTCATCGCATCAGTGAATAGTTTTATGACACGGAGAATAAAAGTGGCGAATTATGTACAAGGGTGCTTTGGTTTGCGATTGGGGGTTGAGGTGTGACATATGGTGGTGGGATGACTTCCTCAGCTGGACGTATTTGACCACCAGCTCTCCCACTGAGAGCAAACCTGTGTGTGTGTGTGTGTGTGTGTGTGTGTTTGTCTGTGTGTGTTTGTGTGCTCGTGCACCGTGAAAAATGCCCCCATCTGCAATCCACTCTTCTATTGTAGGGGCAAGGAAAGGTCACACTGGGACTGTTGTCTCTAATTGTGTGTGTCTGTGTGTGTGTGTGTGTGTGTGTGTGTGTGTGTGTGTGTGTGTGTGTGCGTGCGTGTGTGTTATATTTTTTGCCATTGGCCCCATTTCGACAGAGCACTCACTAGCTCATCATTACAGTCTCTATAAAAACACCTCATACTGCGAGACCTTCAAAGTAGCATTCATTGAGTGTAAAAGCTGATCGGTGACAGCGCAGAGTGAAGCTGATGTCTATTTCTTTTTGGTTTTTTTTCAGCACAGTGGAGCGAGAGGTGGAAAGAAATGGAGAAAAAAGCTCCAGAGATGTGGACTCCTCTGCTTTCAGCATGGCCAAAGCATCTGAGAGCAAAGCAGGTCAGCAGTGGAAGGTTGTGATGGAACAGGGACAGAGGAAAAAAGAAGAACAAAAAAAAAAACACCTGCTGTGTGGTACGAGGTGAGAGATAAAAATGTGCTTTTTTTGTGAGAAGACTGCTCATGCCAAGAGACACTTCTGCGTCCTCACTTTGATCTCCGTCGGCTTCTTCCCTTTCATCTTCCTCTGTCTCACTGCACTTCTGTCTCTGTGTCCGCCTCATCCTCCTGTGACACACAGCAGTCTGCGGTCCAGTCGGACGAGCATCGCTCATTTCTCCTGTGTGTTCTTGTACGACGGTTACCGCACGTGCGGGTGGGGGAACATGCGTGCTCCTTCATATCTATAAGTGCGTCTCCGTGAGCAATCTGCGTGAGCGTTTGTGATGGGTTGGGATCACACTCGATTACGCCGTGATGCATGTGTTTATTTCATGTCAGATCGTCTGTTACCACAGCAAACCTGCATTTATTTTATTAGATGTATTATGTACAACTGTGTATATTATTGCATATCTACCATAAGTGTTAAAAAGGGAGGAGTACAATTCAAATATATATATTTTAAGCTTTCTGAGAAGCTTCTGCGATGAGGTGTTTGTCCATGTGTTCAAAGTTTGAGGTCAAAAGAAACATTTTGCAATTAATTAAGCTCTATGTTCTATATTACTACACTGTACGACTGTAAATGGAAATTCTTGAACAGCGGTGGGGGCTTTATTTACATCACATTGAGGAAGAACAAGGCTTTTATTTGTGTAAGACTGCTATTAGTGACCTTTTTATTTCAATCATATTTCATCATATTTTCTTGCCGTTACTGTGAAGTCCACACTCCCTCAATTCAAAGCTTTCCCTGCAAGGCTTTAATTGTGAAATATATCTACAGCACGTGTCGAGTTGTTCTAACCATTATGCACCCTGTGTGTCCGTATATCTGCAGACTTTCCTGAGGGACCTGCCCACAGTTCGTAGTGGACTTGGTGACGTGGCGTATGAAATGTACACAAACCAAGCACGGATGGCAAAGGGAAGAAATCCACTCGGAAGTTTATCAAGACTGGGACATTAATATTTAATTGTGTATAATAGGCCTAAATGAATAAAGAAACATGAGCTCAACTCGTGAACAATCGTGGCCACGGTCATATGCTGCTTGAGGGACTTTTCAAGATTTATCGAAGCAATACGCTATATCATTATATGCTGAACTTTTTAATTACTCATCAATTATTCATAAAATGGAAAGTATATTTGTCAAGATACTGACTTTTTTCCTCCTTCTACGGCATATTAGCCTGTTGCTTATTGTTTGTAGATTCATTATGTGGTAAAGAAAGAACGGACAGGAGGTTTTACGCTTATCCATTGTCCACTCTGTAAGTCAAGAGCCTGGATGGGTTGGCATTCAGTCTCGTAAGAGCCTCGGTCGTCTTGAAATGAACAGATGCAAAATAGAAAGATACAAAACACATACTGGGGACTGTGGCTTTCTCTCTTTCTTTCTTTTGATTTGGTGATGCATTGTTCCCAAGAAACATGTCATGATGGTGTATCCCATTCTGCGAACATGACTCTGTTGTCCACTGGACGGTCAATTCTGTTCATGTCCAATTTTATGTGTCAGTCACCGAATGTTTGACCCAGTTCCAGTTTTGCAGTTGCGTGAGCCAGGATAGAAATAGCAGCTTTATTGAACATAATGTTGTTCATGCACATTTTATTTAGAACAGCAAATGTAGGTTAAAAAAAAAAAAAAAAAAAAAAGCAAACAAGTTCGCCTTGGTTCAGTTGAGCTCTAATTGTGTAAAATGTGGATTGTGCTTATTAAAGGCTTATGTTCAGTGCTGTCGACTTTACGCGGATAAACCACGGTCTCAAAATGATTACGGAGCAGCTCTAATTACAAAAAATAAAAATAAAATCAATAAGTTTAAAATTCCTGCGTGACCATGAAATGAAGAGTGAAGACAAATGTCACAGGGTGAGAAAATGAAATATGAAGTGGAAGTGAAGGCCGGCTCTTTGATTTACCTCTCACTCTCTCTCGCTCCCTCTCTCTCTCGTCCTCTTCATCTTTTTCCTGCTCGCTCTCCCTCGCTCTCCTTTTGCTTTGCAAGTTCAAAGCGAATCCTAAGAACCTTGTGCCACCAGTGTCTGTGTAGGTTTGTTTGATCTCTGTTACACACAAACACGTAACCAAATATCCACCAACGCGCGAGGCCGCAGCACTCGGAGGCACACACATCCCCTCTCGAACTTACAAAGACACACACAGTGCATTATTCATAGACAACAGTAAACACAGATATTACATTATTCATAGTGTGTCATTATGTAACGCTCTCTATCTCTCTTCCTCCCATTCTCTTTTTACGTCCGCTGTCTTGCTTTTGCCTCACCTTGTCCATGTGTCAGCCCGTGTGCCACGAACAAACCCTCCGCGTCGTGCCTGCGCGTTGCACACAAAAGCATCATTACAATGCGGCTAAACGGGCTTTGAATCTGGGTGCGGTGCACGCAGCGTGCCGTGCGTTGATGTGCCGAGCACGTGGACTCCACTCATGATTTTGTCCCTCACTCGGCTATAATGCATGCCTGTGTTTGTGTGTGTGTTGTCGAATTCATTAAACAGGAAGTTTGCCTCATAATTAATTTCCTGTCTTAACGTCGGGAAGATGGATGAGGACGATTAGGTGTACAGAGACAAATGCGGCAACGCAGATAGCAGAGGATCGGGCCTTTCTTCGCGAAATTGCCTTCGGTAGATGGATCGCTGCGGGGGAGTTTTTCAACTGATAAAAAAAAGTAATTTTCCATATAAAGCGTGCTTGTTTTATAGTGAGTACAACAGGCACATGCTCTGTATCATGAAATAATGCAAATGTTTATTTTTCTTTTTTCATGTGCAATGCTGTCATTTTTAAGGCCGCCACCATGTGACACATAATGAAAGATGTGACACCATGTGCTCACGCACTGCCAATGACTCTGCCAGTGTGCGTCATATTGCCCGAAAAACTAAGTCTCTCCATGTGTGTACAATGAATAACAACATTACTGTATTTAGACGTGTTGACTGTCATCATGTCAACCCCACAGAGCTCAAGCACAGTTTAGCCCGTCTGTCCAAATACCGTTGAATCCTTACATGCAAACAAACAGGCACACAAACACTAATATAGGCACAAACACAACCGTGTGTGTGTGTGTGTGTGTGTGTACATATGCATGGCTGGAAAGGTAAAGTACAAACACAACATGCCTCTGTTGTACACAAGTACAAAACACTGACATTATTGCTCATTTTGTGCAGTAAAAGCATTGATTTGTTGACGTTTGGTTGTTTTCTATCAATTTTAAATTCAACACTTAGGCACGCAGACAGTGACATTGCCCAAATTTGACTTAAAAAATGTCCAGCAAGTGATAATGTAAAGTCAACATTAATATGTTGTTTAGGGCAATGTGCAAATATTTGTACACAGACAATTGATTAATTGATATTTTTGACCACTTGCGGGAGGCTGAAAACACAACACTGACATTTTATCACCTTATGAAATGACAAAGCAGTTGCCTATTTACACATTTAGCGGACGAAGAGCAACATTAGCATTCATTGGGAGTCATGTTTCCTGGCCACTTGACAAATGAGCTCTGCTTTGGTCCACCAACTACTGAGAAACATATTTGTCTCTGCTAAATGCTCCCCTATGTTCATTAGCCAGTCATTAAATGTGTCTGCCTGCGGTTTGATGCTGGGTAGGTGGTGTGCAGTGGGTTTATCTGAGCTTTATTTGATAAAATAACAGCTGCCTGCTGCTGCTGAAAGCCAGGCTGACGAGCGCAGTGAGACTAAATTAAAAACTGAAGACTTCCATGAGACCAAACCAATGAGCAGAAAAGTGTTCATTGTTAGGTTCCAAGGTTGGGTCATTCTCAGCGATAGTAAACATATTTGCAATGCACACGTTGAAAATGAACTAGAGTTGTATGATAGGAAGAGTTATTCCTGTGGAGCTACACATAGTATGCATTTACTAAATTAGCACCAGAGATATGTCGTGCTCATGTTCAGGTTCACAGTTCTACTTTGGGTTTCTACTAGAAAAATGTTTATATGCTTTAATGTTTGGAAAAAAACGCATTCTTTTTTTCTCACACTGTCTGTTGAATATACCTGTGTATATACAAAAAAATCTCAGTCTGCTCTGATTGGTCGGTGTCTCCGAGTCTTCGGCATCTGCGCTCTCTGCGCCGTCATTGTCGGCTGTAGCGGCACTTTCTACCTTTTTATATTGTTTCGTTGTAACATCCTTACAGAAGTCCTGACGGCTCGTTTAAAGGCACAGTTCCTGAATATGGGCCGTGTGCATTTCTCTGTGGCTTGAACCTTTCAACACCTTCACAGTATTCATAAAGCACTTAAAGCTGTTTGTAATAAAACAGTATGGGACCTCGGATCTGAGTCATTTATGTTTGCCTTACTTGTGATGTCACACTACGTTGTGTCCCAAGTCGATAAAAGTGGTCTTCTCCGTTTTTTTCCTTTCTTCCTGTTAACGCCACAGTGAGCCTTCGTATCTGATTATGACGGACACTTTTATAAACGGGAAACAACACACGCACGTTGATGAATTAATGATTCAATGTCAACCAAACACTTTGTAACAGATAATGACGGACACACACACACACACACACACGCACACACACACACACACACTCTCCTGTTTGTCCTGTTATACATGCAGCCATGGCGAGCAGTGTGTTGTGTAGGCAGAACTGCAGGACACAACGTGTGCGCTTTGACTTTGCTGATTAGCTGTGTGCGTGTGTGCGTGTGTGTACATGCATTCATATGTGCGTGTTCTTTGCCTCATCTCCACGTCACCCCTCCCTCTCTTACTTCCTTTCTTTCGCTCTGACTTTGCAGATCTCTTGAAGGTTACAGGTACATTGTAACTTTTTATATCAGCACTCCCCCATGGTTACTCGCAAGCACACACATAGGCATATACAGATGCAAAATATCCCATGACAGCTGGATAATGTTTTACACTGAGTGTTTGCATGCATATGGCGTTGCATATGAATTGATCGTTTGCTAATGCCCCTCCCCAAAACAGCTCCCATCCAATAGTAGCTTAGCAACTGTAAATAGCCCGGCAGGTTTTGTCAAGCTTTGGATTTCTGCACATGCTGAAGTGTGTAGAGACTGTCAGAGTGATATGGTATGTAAAGGAGACTGGTGTGTTTTTTTTTTTTGTTTTTTTTTTTTCAAAGCCAAAAGGTTTTGGAGTGGATTAAACTATGTGTTTGTCTGATGTAACGTACGTTTCCAACATTAGCGTGTCTTACACAGCAGTAATATAACCCATCGTCACTAACACGGAGCTCTTCATTAACGAACTGAATCTCCTGGATGCTACTGGGATACATTTTGAACATGTAACAAATGAGTTAAAAACACACAAAAACAAAGAAAGAAAGAACAATAAAGAAAATGAAAAGTAAACCTATAGAGAAGTAGAATATACTTATATAGTCCCACCTTCAAAACAAAATACCCCAACGAAACCATTATTTGGTTAAATGATTAGATTTGAGGATGTTTTTCAGAGAGGTTAGCCAAACAACTTGCAACTTAGTTCTCGTTCTACTTTTCTCTGAAAAAAAAAGCATACTGTTGGAATTTACCAACAATAAAACATAACCTTTGTCTCGGTTATCAGTAAACTTGCAGTGCAATACAATAACAATGCTGTGCCTTAGATACGTGAGGGTCATGTAGCTTTAACTTTAGTCTTTTAACATAACGTATAACATAATAACATATCATGCACGTAACCATCGAGGGGATATTTAAGACCCATTTTACTGTGTTCTAGTTTTAAAACAAGCTCGCTTGAAACATTAAAAAGTCAGTAGAATGTTTTCAACCAATTCATGGCGCTCGCGTTAGCTTAACTAACGAGCCAGAGGAAAAATCTGACAGTTGTAATTTCAGCTGTCGAAATAGTCGGCTGCCTGCTTTTTTTTTTTCTGCAAGGACCAAGGAAAATTATTGAGAAATCGATCGTTAATCTGTTATCATTGAAAGCTACATGTGCTGCAAGAGAGCTCGACAATAGCAACAGTAACTAGCTGTGTGTTTGATGATACCTGGCGTCTTGTGGTTGGGCTGATGTAGATTAAATAAAGTTAGTGTTAAAAACTTGCACGGGGGCCTCTTTCATCTCCGTGTCCACCTACATTTTTCATTTTGTAATGCATTTGTAATGGGACTTTGTCTTTGTGCTTTCAATGTCCACATCTCGCCCTGTCTTTGACCAGTCGTGGACTCAAACGTGTAGCGGGCAGCAGGGAGGTGCTGAGATCTGCAGGGCTGCAGCCAGTCAGCGTCCTCTGAGGAGATTCCTTCACCTGCGGCTGGTCGATAATTGGGGCGAGCCCCGGCTGCGCGACCGTGGTCATATATGCTGCTTTGTGTCGAGAGAAAATGAGGCGGGGGTGGGGAGAAAGAGAGGGACAGGGAGGCGCCGGGTGGACATTTTTGAGTCATTAGTCCTTTACTGTAAGTGTCCGAGCATGAGGCGGGGTGAGGGACTCGGACAACGAAGCAGAGTGAGAAAAGCGCAGAGAGGCAGATGGGAATTTGTCCACGATGAGGCAGTGTTGCGATGAAGAAATCGAAACGTGTTACACTATGACTCTAGATAATTAAGATTACCATGGCAACCGCAGAGTGACATTTTGCTTTATTCTGTTTGTTTTTTGTCACACTCCCACACAATAAAGGGACACACTTTCCTCCACTGTCTTCTTTCATTTCAATGCGATGCCTATGCATATATGCGTGTGTGTGTGTATGTGTGTGTGTGTGCGTGTGTGTGTGTGTTTGTGTGCGGTTTTCGTACATGACAAAACAAATGCAGGGATGAGACCAGGACGGAGCCAGCTGGGTGGGACAGGAGCCCCTGGAGAGACGGATGGTTGTGGCGTGATCTAAACGGACAGAGATAGAGAGACGTTCAGGGACTTGAGGAGGGAAGGGAGGAGACAAAGGAGCCACGGAATTAAAGTCTTTACCTCCTCAAGCTCTACTGACAGCCAGGGGCTGGGTAAAGAGCACTGAAATGAATGGCTGAATGAAGAAGGGAGAGAGGAGGGAGAAGCACTAGACATGGGGGGGGGGGGGGGTGGAGTTTGAGAAGACAGAGGAGGGTTCATGATCCATCTTCTAACACCTGACACCAGATCAATACTCGCTGAACCACGGCAAAGCGGCCACATCTCCCTGCATTGCTCTCTCTCTTTCTTGATCTCTGCCTCAGACTTTTCAAGGGATGCTTTTGAAACAGCTGAGACTCTTCCTCATAGGCATGGCTGCCATCGTCATGTAAAGGCAATGCAGAACTGGGCAAATAATGACTTTTTATGAATGAAAAAAAATCAAAAACTACCTCTATTGTTATCTGTTAATGTAGTCTTCAACTTAGTGTACGATTCAAGATAAGACAGCAGATATGTGTGGAGGCACAAAGACTGCAAATACCAGATTAAGATTGCTACGATACAATTGGCTAATACGCACTTCCATGCGTTTAATAATAATATTCCAGATTTGTTTTAAATAGTAACACTAAAGGCACTCTTTTTCACTGCATGTGAGATTGCAAAGACGTGTCACGAATAATACACAAAATGCTCCATGTAAAGAAACCTTATCATCCTAAAACGTTTATTTTTCATATTATTATTCATAAGGAATAAACACGTTCTCACGGATGTGTGTTCGTCTTATCATGGAAGTGTCCAAACCCATTCACTTTGCTAAATTCACCATTTGGCCGTGTTGCCTAAATGTCTAAAGTAATGTGAGCACTATGATACCCTGTATGTTGTACACAAATTATTCCACAATGCGGTTTTCAAATAATGTAGCGTACACGACAACTGTCGGTCGATTAGCACATTCTTTTCTACCGTTAGAAATTTGGGAATTAAAATTGTGATGGCCAGATGAGAGAAATAATCTGATCCAAACAATCCAATCGGAATCCAAAATGTTTTTTTCGTCACCTGACACTATATAGTCCTCTACATAATTATTATCTCCGCCAAGGAGGTTATATTTTCCGTTTGGTTCGTTTGTCTGTCAGTCATCAAGATTACGGAGCAAATACCGGCCTGATTTTCATGAAACATGGTAGGAGGATGTAGCATGGACCAAAGAAGAACCCACTAAATTTCGGAGTGGATCTGAATCACGGGGGTCCGTGCTCTCCAAGTGCCCTTCCAGTTCCCTATGTAGTGAATGAGTGAATGATTTCAGACACAGCCACCATGTCTTTATGAATCTGAGGATGCTGCCAGCTGTTCACTGTCACTGTTAGCCTCTTATAAGATTGCCAGGGGGTAGTTTACATCACATATATAACCAGCTGCAAATGACCCACGGTTCATAACTGGGTCAAATTGCTCTGCGTGATTGTCTGCGCTGTATGCCATCGTACCGTTTGTTTCTGTTCCGTGGCAGAGTGATAGAGATATAGAGAGAACCGAGAGGAGGGCAAACACGCACAGTATGAGGGCACCAGGCGATAGGCCGTGGCGTCTTTTGTCATTTCATAAGGCAGCAGATGCGCCATTAAATTCGATTAACAGCTTAGCCCACACCAAAATGACATCAGGGAATTTGGAAGCTTTTATTTTTTCTCCCATGGAAATCCCTGTAATGTTTTCACTCATCCCAGACTGACAGGGACTCACTCACACACACAGGCTGACGCTCACACATCACTGGTGTAATGGACTGCTAAGAATTGATTATGAAACCCAATATCAACAGATCATTTGATTACTAGTGGCAAACCCCCGCCCGTAAAACTCAATTATTTTACACATGGGAGGCACCCCACAGACATGCTAACCTAATGAAAGATAATCAGTTAATAATCGTTATCTTAGAAATTGTATCGAAGTCGATGAATCTAATTTTAAGTCACCTTCACATTCCCCTCGTTAAAACCCGCCTCAGTCGAAATCTGTCAGTCCCTGTCAGTGTTTAAACAAAACATCTAAAACTCTTGTTTCTAGAAAATCCTACAGCTGCAAGTTAAGGTTTATTTATTTTTTTAATTGTTTTCATTAGTTTTTTTGTTTCCTCTGCTATGATTGTTTAGTTTCATATTACTTTTCTTATCTGTGAGACTGTTTCTTCACAGGGTAATGATTTTATGTTTTGAAAGTAAATTTTTTTTTTTGGATTAAAATCTGTTTTATTTGAAAGTATTTTGTTTGAGTGTCTTCATCTAAACTGCGGGAGACCCACGATAAGCCTTTTAGGTTTTTGGCCTCCCCTTGCATATTCTGTTATTATTATTATTATTATTATTATTATTATTATTATTATTATTATTATTAATAATAATAATTTCTTTAATTCTTTTTTGAAAATTGAAGGTGCTCACCTGTTCGTCAGCACAGCAGAAGAAGAACTGATATATATATAGATATATATATATCTATATATATATTTTTATATCTATATATATATTTTTATATATATATATATATAATTTTAGTGGTAGCAGCTGAGTTTAAATTTCTGTCTGTCTGGGGAAGAGATGTCAGCAGTGTGATCTTCATAAATTCAAATAATATGTGTAATCATTTTGAAATGCTTGACCCTAAGAGTAAAACTACAATATACTGTGGAAGCATAACGGGATGGAAGTGAGCTAAACTTGCAAATTCAGACTGGAGAAACACTCACAATGAAGAAAGAATAATGAGAATACTGATTTTATGTCTACAAATTTTAACTGGACTTATACTGTATGTTGATTGTTATTGTCACATTTCCACATCCATCTATTCATCGTTTTGCCTTTCAACAGTAAGAAATGATCGTAAATGATGTCGGTTAAGATGCTGAACTGAACTTTGAGACAAAAGAAACACAGAGTTTATTGATACATTTTCCAATAAAATCCCCCCAAAAAAGGTCAATTAAACCGATTGGACAGTCTGAGCTTCAGACTTCGGGGGCAGCGACTGGAAGGTTGAAAGGAATGGAAGTGGGGGATGGAATAAGAGAAGAAGGGGAGATGTGTTCAGTGACAGGAGGGGGTCAAGGGTCAGTGCGACAATGTTACCCCGGCCCCCCACACGACGTCTGAGGAATGCTGAGGAAGGGGCTATGTTCCTATCTCTGGGGAAAAGAAGAAAGGGAATGGACAGGCGGTTAAAGGCGGCATGGACGCTTCACCCATCCATACCTGTTAGCATCAAAAAGCACTGAAGTGGATAATGGACTTTCAGTTGGTCCCATACAGCTGCTAAAAGAAGAGTAAAACTCAAAATCATGTCATGTCTCACAAAGTACACATTAGAATAGATGTGTTTGTTTGTTTTTTCCAGACTACTGATCTTTGAGCTCCATTCCCTAAAGTAGCTTCCTGAAAAATACAATTTGAGAAGATTTTCTTCTTCGATATGAACCAGTTCAGACTCTCAGACTCCACCAAGATGGTGAAATATACATTTTGAATGATCAAAGCAGCCATTTTCTCTCGGTGATCATTTCTTTGTGAAAGTCAAAGTGTTTGCGAAATTGTCGCTGTAAAGAAAGTAAAACAGTTCAGATCTTTACATTGGAAACGTCACTGCACCAACATGAAAAGCTGCGTACAGTTTTTTGAAACATAAAAGAAATACATCATCCAAAAGCAATATAAATAGTTGAGAGCAGGGGTCCCCAACCACCGGGCCGGGGACCAGTACCGGGCCGTGGATCATTTGGTACCGGTCCGCACAGAAAGAATAAAATATATATATTTTTTAGTTGGTCATATTCAGTGTAAACATTTTATTTACTTTAGTCTGCAGGGTATTTTATTTTGAAAAATGACCACTTCCATCCGCACCTCTTGTCTCAGTTTTTTTTCATGCACCTATAAGCCCACAAGCTAACGAAAATTAGTAAAAAAACAGAGGTAATATTGGTAATATTTATTGTAAACATTTTTATGTATTATATTATATACATTAAAATGTAATGATGATATAAATAAAGTGCATAATATAAAATGGAATAATTAGATTTACATTATAAATGTAATTGAATTATGTGTTTTGCACTATTACGTGTTTTGGTTCAAATTGTCTGTTACTTAAGCACGGCAGTTACGTGACAATCAATCAAGTCCGGTTTCTAATGTGGGACACAAACAGCGGTCTCGGGGGTGAAAGTCTGGAGTTTTTTGGCCCACCCGTCCAAACCCCAAACTCCATCCTCCGCGGGCTTTTGTTCACAATTACACGGACAGAATGTTCTTTGTGGCATTACTTTTCGTATGTATAGCTACAAACAGTGTGTGAGAGCAGCCTGGCCTCTGCCACGTCACTTCATCGCCAACCTCACGTTACCGTAAGGCGGTCAGCAAACAGCCTCACCGTATCTATCGCCTCAAAACACGACATCAACATGGGACAGGCATTTTCTAAACGTGCTAAAAGCTAACAGCCCTTACGCTTGTTACAAATGTCCCATCTGCTTTCCTCAAGAAAAATCCTTTTCTTTTGGTCCAGGTTTGGGCACTGGGCAGTACCCTCGTTTCAGAGTGGCGATCGTTAATCTTTTCCTTTCATGTCAATTATGTAACCTCATTCGTTGGTCTCGAGCTCACATTTCACTTGTACACGAGTCATGACACAACACAAACACAACCCGGCTAACACACACACGCACGCGCACACACACACACACACATGTATGCATGAACACACATCCTGCCTGTATTATGCCTCCATTTCTTGAATAATGCATGAGTTGTATGCTCGTGTGTTTCTCTGACAGATGCTCTCTTCTGTCACTCATCCAGCACTCAAATGCCTACCCCCCCCCCCTCCCACACACACACACACACCCCACTCCCCAACACACATACACACATCCTGTTGTCCAGAGGTCGCACAAGGGCACGGTGAAGACAGTATGGTTCCTTCGGCACAAAACAAATGCTGACCCATTCATTCACTACCGTGGCTGCTTTACACCACAATGGCTCATATTCGTGCTTCGTAATATTCAGCTGAGGGCAGGAGTAAAGGGCTTTATTAAGTGGATATTGCTCACACAAAGCAGAGGAGAGAATGAGAGACGCCAAAAACGTTGCCAGCCAGCCTCTCCTTTTAAGTCGGCATCAGTGGAACTTATCAGAGCTCTCGAAATCAAGATGAGAGGCGGGAATGAGAGGCTTTTTGGAAATAAGAAATCTGCTGGCGGTGAGCGCAGCCGTGTAATTTCCTTTCCTGACTCTCGGAGGCTCCTATCACCGCCACTGATCTAGTGTGTCTGGGGGATCTCTCGCTCTGTCTCTGCTCTGTCTGGGAAGAGAAACCAAAGGAGGAGAGCAGGGGTGGGGAGGGGAAGGAGAAAAAGAAGAGCAGGAGGATGGCGGTGTGGAAGATGAAAGGGACTGGAGGAGAAGGGAAGATAAACACCAGACTTGAAGAGAGGGTAATGGAAAATGAATGGGAGGAGAGAGAGGAGCCCTGAACGTGAGGTGAAAAAGGGTGAAGGCTTGCGCGCTGAGGATGTGAAAACTCTTCTTCTACAGTTCTTAAATTCAAACCTGATCCGCGGTCCTCTCCCTCCAACCTTGATGACTTACCCCGCGGCGAGCACATAATGAATGTTACTCCGCTCTCTGCGGACCACAGTACATTGCAGGGCAATTTATTACTGGTGAGCACAAGGGCGTAAGAGTCACACAGCCAATACGAGGTAAAGCCGCTGGATGAACCGGGGTGTCAGTGTCCCATTACGGACGCACCCAGCCGGTGCACTCTCGCCCGCCGCGTACTGTAGCGTGAGAATTCAGACACGCACTCGCTAACTGCCCTCTCATTCTCCTGCTGCCGTTCCCGTATCACAACAGATTAGCTGCATTAGCAACGCTGGCGAAGTAAATGATGGGAATTTGTACGGCTAGGATCGATGTCCCCGAAGATAATTAGAGCAAAATCATTTTATATTCATGTGCTGCTGCCGTGAACTGGCTAAAAATAGTCCCTCAATGACATCCGTTAGCACTTCTGCACAGTGCAGTCAGTGTCAGCTGAGGCACTTCCCTCCACGAATGGAACTTCCCCACATATTTCCAAACGCAGGATTAAAGACAAAACACGAGCCCAAAACTCACTTCTGTTGGTACGAACACAAAACTCCAGTGCACCATCATAAGGCCTCAGATTGCTTGAGGTTTTGTTGATCACCAGAGACAGCCATATTTCAAAACGGACTTTTCTAAACAAAGATGTGTTGTTTCAGTGTGATCATAAATGCATTAATGCCAAAAAATCCAAAAAAAAAATACGTTCTTTACCTTTTGAAAATGAGATACCGCATTGTTGTTGCACATGTTCTTCATTTTTTCCCCCACCAATTTCATCGAAAAGAGGGAAAAATGCTCTCACATTGCGTATTAACGTGCACCTAAACCTGCATTAATCTTCATTAACAAATATTTGACTTTATTATGCTCTTACAAAGTTGATAAGGCAAATATTTTCACTCTCTATGATAAACACCAGTCACATAGTGTCAGGAACAATCCCTGTGTAATAACCCTGGAACACTAACATCCACTGCACCTGTAAATTATATATATATATAGTTTATAGTTTTAATACACTGTTTTGTTTTGTGTGTAAGTATAATCACTGTCATATATAAATGTAAGTGCACTGAAAATACTTTCATATCGTCCTGCCTCAGTATATAAAGCCACCTGTTACATTAACAATCACATATTTATTCCAGCACCATTTGCGCTCTGCACATTTGCGCTATTTTTCAGTTTACAAAAGTCATTGTTTTCTATTTAAATATTTATATCCGTACATAGTAGTCAAATGTTTATGTTTACCTTGTTCATTTTCGTTATTTTTTAGCTGTATATCTGTTTCTGTGGATTGAGAGCATTAAAAAACAGGAGTCAAATTTGTTGTATGTGTACACATACTTGGCCAATAAAGCGTATTCTGATATTATGATTTTAGATAATACTGTATTGCCTGTTCCATATTCCAATATTTTATTAGAAGACTTTTGCTACATGCTCCACTATGTTCACCAGCTAGTCACCAGTTACAACTATGCTAAAACAATGTTGAACCAAAACAGTATAAAGTTGCGTGCTGTAAAACCAAAACAATGAGCTAAAAGACAAAAAAACTCTCTGCAGAGCTGAGGCAAACCGCAGTTAGGTGATGATTCTCGGTGGGTTTGTCGCTATGAGTGACACTTTTAACATAAATACGATGTGATATATAAATAGTAGTATATAAATAATAGTATAGTATATAGTATATAAATAATATAGTGGAGCTCTAAAGGGTAAATCACACAGTATTTTGAGAAACGCGAAAAAAACCCAATTGAAGCGCTGTCAAGGCCTGTGAGCACACACACACACACACACACACACACACACACACACACACACACACCAAACAACCCCGTTTTAGGTCAATGAAAATGCCAAAACCCATAGAAAAAGCTACGTTTGAAAAAAAAAAGTACCCGTGAACGTGTGGACTAGGCCTTAAACACACAGTTCGAAAGTATTGCTGCTCTACTTTCTGTGGACTGAAACTTTGCGTCTCCAATCAGTGATGTGCCAGCAGGTGTCTTTAACAGCTGATGGAAAGCCCCCGCTGTGACATCACTGATTGGGGTGTGGTGAAAAGTGCAACATGCTTGGAAGTTTCAACCCAGCAAGAGCGCCGCAGCAGCAGTTTTCTGCTCTGCGTGAGTCCGTGATGAACATTTTTAATGAAGTTAATCCAGAGATCAAGTATTTCCAACGCTTTAAGGACTAAAGGCAACATCTGTACGTAAGCTGATTTACATAGAGACTGATTTGAACATATCTTACTTTGTGTTTGCACTTGCTTCCTGGTTAAATAAAGGTTAACCGAGTGAAGCATCAGCATGTCGCATGTGGATTTCAGCCAGCCGAAGGAAGTTGTGTGGTTGCCAGGCCAATGTCGGTATGGTAATCAATCAGATGGGTGTGGAAAATCATTGCGATATGTTATTATTAAAACAAAATAGCCAATTTGTCACCCCATTATGCAGACACACACACACACACTCTTGTAGTCGCACACACAGAGAGGTATTCTCTTTCAAAGCTGCTTCTGTGCCTCAGTGTACATGATGTTGTTTGCATAGCAGAAATGAGATCATTCGTGAAGCCCCCCCCACCCCGGGGGTCACATTTCCTCGAGCAGGGTGAGAAGAAAATGTGGATGAGAGGAACTGCTCGGTTCTCTCCTGGAGTCTGAGAGAGAGAGAGAGAGAGAGGGGGTTTGTGGGTTTTTATTTATTTTTTTATCTGGCTGATGAGGGAGGAAGGAGGGCGAGTGCGTGTTTGGAGAGTAAAGCGTGAACATAGATAAGAAGGGGGAGGGACGTGGTGTGCAAGGGGAGCTATGAGAGGCAGGACGATGCCCTGTTGCATTTTTATTAGGTCTGCGTTTTGAGTCGCCAGGGGGATGGACGCACGGTGTAGACACGGTTCACCATGCAAGGACAACGTGTCACCTTATCACTCTGTCTCGCCCTCTCTTGCTCTTTCTATTTTCCCCTCTGGCTTTTTTATGTCTCTTTATTTCCTCTCTTCCCTTTTTTCCCTTTTATTATTTAACCCCTTTGTGTCCTTTGCCTCTTCAGAACTCCCAAAATGCTGCTAGCCTTGAGCCAAATGTCCTCTGAAACTGAAATTCAAACGTTATTAGAGTGTGTGTCTTTTTTTTCTTTTTCGATCATACAATGGGCTTTATTAAATGTCAGGGTGCCCTGATTTTGAATGTTGCTCTTCTTCTTCTTCTTCTGCTTCTTCTTCTAATGAATTGCACAGCCCTGGTGAGACCACTCATGTTGGACGTGTCTCTGCTCTCAAGCAACATTACACACTTGGTTTGCGGGTCAGGCTTGAATGCCTTTAATTAAGAAGTCTAATCATTTTGCCATCTATTGAAATCCTCCTGAAAAAAAAAAGCAATAAGTACTCTTTCTAAGTCCTTCTCTGGCCTTGAAAAGTAAGGTATAAAAACTTCCTGGGTGCAACCTGATTGCCCCCTGGTGGTCACATTCAGCAGCTTGCACACCAGATTGCTTTGATGTGTTTTATTAATAATATGTGTGTGATTCATTGCAGCCATTAACCTGACAATTATTTTCTAGAATAGCTGATTAATCATTTGTTCTATATTAAGTAATACAATAAAAAAAACTGAGAAAAGCAGGAAATCTCCTTATTTAAGAGGCTGAAAATAGCATTCTCTGCCATTTTTTTCCAGGAAAAATGACCAAATAGTTGCCGATCATTTTTTCTGTCCATCAACTAATCGATTCGTCGACCATCATTTGCAGCTCTGCTCTAAACTGCAAATCCGGTCCATGTAATTAAAGGGATGAAGCGCAGCACAAACTCGGACACTTCGGTGCTATAGACTCGGTGTCTCAGCTCTGCTACACCTCCATCCTCCACTCATCACAAGTGTACGACTCTTCATCTCCATATTCGTGTGGCTGGAATCAGCTGCACTAGACTACCCTGGGGTTACAGAGCCTGACTATCTGCTGGAACTTTCTGATTAAAGTCCTCCTCTGTCTCCTGCTTTGAAGTCAGTAATGATATTCGGCAGACCTGGATGACACCGAATCAGAATTATAATGAAGGCGAGATTTGAGATTGGTTGGGGAATTGAAAGGGGGAATGTCACTGTGCGACTGTGATCCTTGACATGTAGAGTTTTTTTGTACATTTTGTGTAAAAAAAAGAGAGAAGAACTGCGAAACCTGTGTGGAATAAACACGAACACGTGACCTCCAAAGAAGGAGAAACAAATAACATGAATATGAGAAACACTAAATAAAATCCATGAGTAAAAACAAGAAAAAACAAGAGCCCCGTGAGTGAATGTGGCACGATATGCAGGTTGGAGGGTTTGCTCAGTACAGTACATTACAGGTCATTTAGCACAGGGGTCCCCAACCACCGGGCCGTGGATCATTTAGGGGCCGCATAGAAAGAATAAAGCGTTTATTTTGTGTGTTGGTAATATTTAGTGTTAACATTTTAATGTATTATATTATGTATATTACAATGTAATAATAATATAAATAAAGTCCATAATATAAAATGGAATAATTACATTTACATTATATATGTAATAATTAAATTATATGTTTTTGCACTTTATCGTGTGTTTTGTTATGCTTTAAACATAAGTGTTATAATGTGTTATATGATAATAGTATTATGATACTGGACCTTTAAAGTCATTCTAAAATGCTTTACAATGTGTTACGATTGTTGTTATAAAGCATTATGAATATTTACGAGTGCTTATCACTATAATTATACAGTTAAATGTGATTATAATGCATTAAAAAAAATGCGTTTGTAATGCTGTGATTGACTTGTAAAGAAATATGACGCATTACATAGATTAAACTACCAAAGACTATATGATCTGTTTCACTGTCAAAATGATGCTCTCATGTTAATTCCTCAGAAATGATAACACAGCAATATAATACACCACTCAGAGAGGGCCAGCTCTTCATAATGACGACATTTACATCGAATACTTTGAGAATATATACTGCCGGTGATACTTCTAGCAGAGTTACTTTTACTTAAAGGATCCTGTACACTTCAGCATTGCCCTCTGCAGGCTGCAAGTGCAAAGATCTTTACCCCGTCACTTTTCCCTCTGACAGGTAGGTGGCGGCAGATACCAGCACGTGAGAACATCAGAGTGGCTCCCAGGGACTGATTTCCTCTTCTGTTTATGTTTGTAATTATAGAGTCATTAAACCTCAAGAGCCCTCCTCAGCTGTGGAGGCAGACTATTATCTGCAGATCAATAATAGCGTGTGTGTGTGTGTGTGTGTGTGTGTGTGTGTGTGTGTGTGTGTGTG
>CALSCE010010855.1:4634509-4694106 GCA_943593645.1 Bovichtus variegatus | reverse complement strand
GTGTGTGTGTGTGTGTGTGTGTGTGTGTGTGTGTGTGTGTGTGTGTGCGTGCGTGCGTGCGTGTGTGTGTGTGTGTGTGAGTGGTTGTCCTCATGGTGAGATTGAGAGTATGGGAGGTTGACTCTGAGTATTGGGCCATAATTAGGGGTGAATGTTTACACACACACACACACACACACACACACAAGGCGCGCACACATGCAATAGCTGGAGGTAATTTGGCGGCACTAAATGAGATTATCAGTAGCGAGGTGATTAATGAGCATCCCTACTGCAGAGCCTTATAATCAACAGTCTCCGCTCTGCTGTGATACACGCTAGCTGGAGCTCTGCTCAGGTACATGATACCCAGCACCTGCTGCTAACATCAGGTCCTCCACACCACATCCCCGCAAATAGAATACACCAAAAACTGAAATCTGAGAACTGATCACTGGTGTGTGTGTGTGTGTGTGTGGGGGGAGAGGACTTTTAATTGAATTATTTGGCACCTACTGGCATGCAACTACGGTGGATTCAATTCAGGGAATTTTTACGGGTATAACTGAAATAATACTGATGATTTCGGGTGAAATTTGGTCTTTTAGATGCATCAAAATGCAAACATTACCCACAGCTTGTACTTGTATTATTGTATCAGTGTATTAATGTTCATTTTGAGACATCATAACGATGAAAACATTAAAAATAATTATAATAAAGCGTATCATTAATGAGAAGAGCTGTAGCCTTTAACTTACATCTTACATTGTTGTGTGTCATTTGTGGCAAAATAATATAAACTATTACCTTTTAGGATTTTTTAGTGTCAGGTGGGAAGATGTTGCTGTGTTTCTACAAAATGAGCTAAACATTTTTTTAGTTCCTGTCATCAGTAAAGGATGGGAAGAGTGAAAAGAGTATTTATGAGAATTGTGATCCACAGAATTCACTCTTTAGTGTTACTTGCAGCTGCTGCATGTAGTGATAATTCATTACAGTGTTAATGTAAGACATCAGCATTATAAGTATGAAAACAAGGAACATGGCTGAGAAGACTAGAAGCAGGTAAATGAAATATTACAATGTATCGATGTGTGTCTTTAAAAGAAAAACACAACACACATCAACTTTTTCTAAATCATCACTTGCTTTATGTGCAAATTTAACAAACGTTTTCATAAGCAGACGATGGAAAGAGTGAAACGTCCATAGTGAAACAAAAACGGACAAAAATTGAGTTCAAAAAGTGATTATTCTCTTCCATTGAGCCAAACGCTGCAGAAGAGAAGGTGGAACAAGTTTATACATCATCTCTTCTACAGTAAATTAGAGGGTTTCTGGGAAATGTGGTTTTTATTTTGGAGAAAAAAAACAACAAAACCCTAGCCAAACGGAAACTGCGAGATCGATTATAGCGCTCGTCTGAATCACGCCCTCATTTCTTTAATTCTTCCAAGGTGTCAGAATAAATTCCATCTAATGCATAACGATATCATATTTGATTCCGCTGAAGATGGATATTCAAAGATGCCTAATACGGGACGGTTAAAACAAAGCAAGTCGCCGAGGCTTGCATTTTGAAGCACATTTAAAGGATCTCAACGTTCCACAAACGACCATCTATTTTCTCCTCACCTCCTACTCAGTGTGGACAGAGCTGCTTCACCATCTCTGTGTGCAGACACCTACATCAGATAATGCTCTCTAAGTCTCTATAGTGAGCCGTTTGAAGTAGCTCCAGTGAACTGCGGCCCTCCCCCAGCCTTCGCCTCTTGTTCCCCGAGAACTGTGCAGTGTGTGCGGGGTGACAGGGTCAGGGTGACTGGGTCCCCCTCCATCTCCATATAGGCTGTAGGCTACAGCTGCTCCTATGAGATTGGTACCTCAAACACACAGACTGTGCCTTAGATGTCCCTGCATGTGTGTGTGTGTGTATGTGTGTGTGTGTGTGTGTGTGTGTGTGTGTGTGTGTGTGATAAGGGCCAGAGGATGGAGACGTCTTTATCGTGTAGAAGTGGGAGGATTATCCCATCACCGCTGTATTAAATACAAAGGCGGGGAGGGTAGGGCCAGTTAACCAGGTGCTGCAGCACCCACCCTGACCGCGACCTTTCACCTTTACTACAGCTGACCTGGATCTTCACGCTTTGCAATCTCATCATGTAAGGTTTCACCGCTGCACTGCATACAGTATGATGCACAGTCATCTTTTGCTAACACTTTGTCATGAGGATTGCTTCGGGTTTATTGCTTTATTAAATCATTTAGGAAAGCATAAGTGTGCTGCAATTTATATATTTTTCTTATTGTGCAAAAATCCAATGAAAATGACCAAAACAACAAGGAATTGAACCTACTAGAAAGTTTTGCCTGATATAGCTTTTCTCTTTCTGCTATGGAGCTCCGTAGTTGTCCAAAACATATTTTATATATATATATATATATATACAGTATATATATACATACACTTTTGCACTGGATAACATGTTCCTTCATTAACATGCACATAGACACCGTTGTTTATTTTGAAACAATCCCACACACACACATCCTGGTGTGTAAATATCACGATCACTAGAGCGCCACATGTGTAGTAATCCACGGTTGAAAATAGTCCCCAACAAGCACAATTTTAACTCCAGTTTCAGTAACCTGTGCTAGAAACTACAGTGCCCAGGTTTTTTCAAGGAAATTAACAAGCACATAAATGTATATATATATATATATTTTTAATATATTCACATTACCTTTTAAAAAAAATAAAAATAAAAATGTGCGTCTTGAATAGGAAGCTGTGGTTCTGGTGCTGAGAGCCACAGACAGGGTGAGGAACTTGGAAAGTATTTTGAGAGATGGACTGTTGTTTGTGCTCTTTTCACGGGATTTGTTGACAATAACTAAAATATTAAATATTTCATCCTTTGATATTACGAAGCTTTTTTTTTAAAATATATATATATATATATACATTAACAACAAACAGCTGGGCATTAGCCATTAAGAAATAATTTGTTATTCAATCATTTATAAACCCTTTATAAATGATATCTTTTTACAAAGTGGTACAAAATCTTTCTGGCAATGTGTTCCAGTCTTCTCGATACAAAGGTGAGCAATTAATTATTGGTTAAAAAGGTAAATCATAGCAGCCTCATGCTATGAAGTGACGCTGTCAGTGGAAGACGATCACAGATGCATTTCATGAGATTTTAATGAAGTCAACAGCATTTATTGATGTTTCTCCCCTCGAAATCAAGAAAAAACTCATCAAGCATCAGCCCATAAAATGTGAAACAGGGAGCCGTGAACAATCTGTATTTAAAGGTAATGAAATTAATGAAGCACATTCACATGCCAGTATTTTACTGTTCAAAACTCAGCGTTCCCAAAACACTGCTGACACTGTCGCCACAGTTTCCAAGCTGTGCTGGCCTGCAGCGGCGCCACAAAGTGATCCCAGCTACAGAGCGCCGAGTCAAAGTGTTTGTGTGTGTGTGTGTGTGCGCGTGTGCGTGTTTGTGTGTGTGTGTCTGTGTGTGTGTGTGTGTGTGTGTGTGTGTGTGTGTGTGTGTGGTATTCTCCAGCATTTATCATCACTGCTATCAGCACATGACTAATATTTACCCTGACCTCATCACTATTCATCTGTTGATGCCTCAGCGTCGCCGGGTTTGATTGTTTATCGTCCTAAATAAACATGTGGTGGCGAACAAAAGAATGCATACGGTAGGAATATGAAACGCTCTCTATTGCTCTCTGAATCAGTAGCATGTGAGAGTCGAAGTGCCCGGCAACGACTGCTGTCCACACACAGGAAATCTGCTGATGCCGGTGTCTTCCTAAATGTGCTCAATATGCTTCCTTAAATCACAAAGTGACAATCTAATGACACAGCACGCCAGTGCTAGTGTCCCTCCTCAAATATGTGCTGCTGCATGTTGTTTATGCTTGAGCTTTTGCTTGTTTGATCCCATGGTGAGAGTCAGATTATAAAAAATAAAAATAAAAATACAGTTTGTGCAGTATACGCATGTATTTCTACCTGATGTATACAGTGTGGTATTCTAGTGGCTCTGCTCTTTCCTCCTCCAGCGCTACCTTCGTGCAGATTGCCATTTAAAGCGGTTGAATAATTGAGGAGTAACATTTGTGTCAGCCTTCCTGGGGTGTGTGTGTGTGTGTGTGTGACTGAGAGAGACACTTCTTAGAAGCAGGTCACACACACACCTGCTGGAGTGGCCATTATAGCTATTATCATATCACATACAGTAGCCATTACAGCTTTATATGCACAGTTGAATCTATGCAAATTAAGGCTTTTCTATGCAGAAAATAATAAATTACCACTGAAAATTCACTTCATATTTCCTTGTGAAAATACCGTTTCATCAGAATCATTACTGAACAGCAGGAGTTCTCAAATGTAGTTTTCTTTTATTGCCAATGACCCAAAAACAAACACATATCAAAGCAGGGCTATAGTTATTCTGTATTTTTCTTATTGTCAATAAATCCCATCAAGAACTTTATTGTCATTACGCTAGCACAATGAAATTGCATGTGCGTCAGCCTCAAATGGTGCATTGCATTAAACACTTCACCCATGTATAAATAATGCACCATTGAGATAAGATAAGAGATTATAAATAAGTACAACGAATGATATAAAATAACGATAAAAATACATGTAACAAAAATCCTCCCAATACGTCCGACTTCCCTGCCCTGTGTGTGGCACTCAGCCCTGAGCCCCTAAAGAGAATCTTGAAAGACATCTATGATATATAGTTTTCATTTGAAAAAAAAGAAATAGAGTCATTTTGCAAAACAACTGGGCACTGTAGTTTTTTTCCTTTTTTTTTTTTTAAGCAAAATCATCCCAAATGGAAGTGAATCGTGCAAAGGCAGAGGGGCGGTGTACGTGACATGGGCTCATTGAGTGCTTTTAATTCCTTTTGGACAACAATAGAGCTCTATGGCACAGAGGAATAAGATATATCAGGCTTTGCACACACAAACACACACACACACACACGCACAAATGCACACACACATGCACACATGCACACACACATGCACACACGAAAAAATACTTGTTAGTCAGATTAATACAGAATTGGATCTACTCATGGAATTTTTTAATAAGAAAAATGTAGAAAATCACCAGCCCTTAAACGACAGATGCTAATTTAAGACTAGATTATAGCTGACCATTTTCCCCATGTATTTTGTTGTGGGTGATTTAGTGTTTCCAAAATGTATTCATTTCCTCGTGGGATTATTTTTAAATGTATGCAATTATAATGAATTCAAACAAATCCTCATCTTCCTGAATCCCCCTCCGTGACCTCTCGCTCCCCGTCCCTGAATCGCAGTTTGAAAACAGAGACTTGGCTGAATCCAAAAGCCGTTCTGTTCGTTAGTCGGCTAATGTGTGCAGCCATTTTGTTTTGTTTCCCTTGTAATAGTTCATAACCCTCACCTCTGAACCTCAGCGTCTCGGAGGTAACTGAGGCCAAACCCCGAGGATTAATCCCCAAAATGGCTGCCTTACTGAGCTGTTTATCCACTGACCTTTTATTAAGAGAGGGTCCCTAAACCTGAATGAATACTGTTTCACTGGCAAACACAAGCAGACGCAATTAATCAAAGCCTTGTGTGTGCGTGTGTGTGTGTGCGTGTGTGTGCGTGTGTGTGTGTACGTGTCGGATTTCAGGCCGCACACCTCACGAGTGTGTTTTCACACAGCGCTGTGTTTCTTTAACCTCTCCGAGACTCCTCCAGGCCTCACCAGGAAAGGAATCACAACAGACTTAGGTTACACATGTCCTACAGGGTGTGTGTCTGTATATGTATGTGTGTGTGTGTGTGTGTGTGTGTGTGTGTGTGTGTGTGTGTACGCCTGCATGCCTGTGGGTGTGTGTCCTGCAAGACCTTCACATTTTAACAAGGATTAGCTCTATATTTTCCTTTCATCAGTTTTCTGATGGATCCCCAAATATGTCCGAAATCAAATCGGGACAAGCGGCGCCCTGTGCGGATGTTTGGACGGTAAAACCCCTTCTACCTGAGCGGGTTTGACGCTGTTGAACCTTCACTCAACAAGGGACAACACCCCTGCCCACATACACACACACCCAAAACGTTCTCTTTAAGTCATTACAATAATCCCCCTCAGTCTGGATCTGGGAGCAGAGCAGCGACTCTTCGAACTTTCGATTAAACCCGACGCTGGCTCACTGCAGCTCAAACAAGAGGCCACAGCAGACAGCAGACCACCACTGGTGGTGTAGAAAGAAAAAAAACAAATAGAAGAAAAAAAACACATGGGGCCCGTGCACAACTTTGCACAAACACCACACACACACACACACACACACACACACACACACACACATGGGCGGGGATGTAGGTGCTGCATCAGTTATTCTTGAAATGAAATATACAGTTCAAAGCGGCAGCAGACGCTAAAGCCGAACAGTGAGCGTGCATAATGGCATTTCCATACTGTGTCACACGAATGTATATTCACAATACACACGCTCAGAGATGCAGGGGCACTATAAACAGCTCTTTATATCTCTCCCATTCAAATCGATTTGCTTACGGTCGGCTGCCAAAGGGACCAAATCTAACTGTTTCCCCTTGAATACATTAGACAGCGAGTGAGGTTGGGAAGTGATAATGACTTCCCCTGCTGCTCAGCCTCTCTTCTTCTCGTCCTCTCTTCACCCTTCTCTCCCCCCCCCCCCCCCATCCCTTACCTCCCACCCTCCCCCCGTCCCTCTATCGCCACTCGTCTGCATCTGTGTCTCAGATGGGGAATTTGACTTGTACTCGTCTGATTGAAGCCGGACGGACTCCATCCTTCTCCCTCGCCCTTCTGTGACTCTTCGGTCCCAGGCACATAACTACGAAGTCAAAGCACTGCCTCTCTCTCTCTCTCTCTCTCTCTCTCTCTCCCTCTTTCTGTCTGTACTCTGAAGGAAAAGAGCCTTTTTCCTTCAGGCCAGGATGCTGTGGCTACGCACATCAGGGCTGTGTTCTGAATAGCTGAAAGCCAACAGTCCTGGACACATAATGTCATCTTTGGGAAAACTGTTTTTCACTCCATTAGTATGTTCAGGTTAAACGTTGTCCTTTCTGCATGTGCACTGTACAGTTACAACGCTTAGACTATTATACAACTAAAATAGCACTTAGAGCGCAGACCTCCGCCAAGGCCGTTTCCATAAGTGAAAAGTAACGTGTGTATCCGCCCAGTGATTAGGATCCGCTCCATCATTTAATGGGTTCTTTATTGGCTCATGCTAAATGCTTCCAGCAAGTTTCAGGCAAATCGGGCCAGTGGTTTTTGCGTAATCCTGCTGACAAACAAACAAACAAACCAAACTGAAAACATAACCTCCTCGACGGAGGTATGAAGGACAGGACGGTTATTATGTCTTCATATTGTATGAAATCACTCAAATTGTATTTATGTATCTCAAATTCGTCCACCACATATAACAGCAATTTGTAAAAGTGAACTTGAAACTTTTCATTCCAAAAAAAAAAGACAATTTTTCAGCGTTTTAGACAGGGATTTATCAGGAATAAAACCAAAGTATGGGCCATAGATTCAGCAGAAAGAGGGAGCTTTCTAAAAAAAGTTCTGCTCTGATCTCACCTGAATCAACAAAATTAAAACATAAGGTGGAGGTTATAGTAGCGACCGGACACCAGTCGAGCTTTAGGGCACAGAGAAAAAAAGAAACACCGTTTGGCCACACAGACAATACTTTTTCATAGTTTCAATACATTTCATGGGATTTATTGGAAATAAAAGATTAAAAAAATATTCCCCAAAGTGTCCTCATATTGCACTGCCAATTCACGAAAAACAATGCAAAGTTACTGTGCAGCGACTCTTTTTATGTATCCAACATTTAATCAAAGGTAAATGTTGGCAAACTGATATATCGGTCAAACCCAATTCACTTTTTTCCCCCTCGTGGTGTTGTGCACAGGTGATTACAACTGCAACAAAGTCATTATGAATTAAGGGTGAACATTTGAATTTTTCTGAAATTTCTTGGGCCGACAATTAAGGCCGTGAATCTTAAATTATAAGGGCCAGCAAAAGAAGGAGAGAGAGAGAGAGAGAGAGAGAGTGAGAGAGAGAGAGAGAGTGAGAGAGAGAGATTGAAAGAGACAGAGAGGACTTATTGTACCAGTGTTAGCAGATGTACAGCAGTGGGATGTGTGACCAAAGCTCTGTCAAGCCTGCGGGTATCAACACAATGGGGACAGACTGTCATCCCCCCCCCTGGCTATTAATATTACATTACTGTCACTTCAGACCAATCTCTCAGTTAAAGAGTCCTGTGTGCGTGTGTGTGTCTGTGTGTGTGTGTGTGTGTGTGTGTGCAAATAGAAGAGGGGAAAAAAAAGAGTTAAATTCGCAGCTAAAGCCAGATTATTCTTTGATCCATTATGCAGAGAGGTAGGAGCCGGGCTTCCATACATGAGTGTTGAATTATGTAAAGCAGCGTGTGCGTGAGAGGGGAGACCTTCATGGAGAGGTGACTATCAGAGGTGGAGATCAGGTAGGACACGATGGTGATGATGACACATTTTGGCCGGTGAGGTCATGTCTGACTCTCAGGGAAGCCCCCTCCCCACCCACCCCCCAAACCCCTCAAACGCCTCAAACGCCAGAAAGCATCATCTGGCCAACATGTGGATCTGGTTTATCACTGGATTACCGCCTGTCGCAGCGCCGCTACACACTGTTTGTGTTTCTCAGTCTTCTTTGTTCTGTCTTCTATGTGGAGTACAGCTTGTATGTTTTTTTTCGTTTTTTTTTTTTTCTGTATGCCCTGTTCTTTATTAGGGTTGAGCGGTTTTCAATAACCCTTTTAAATCGAAGCTTCCCATGACTTTTGTGCCGCCATCCAACGTCTAATTCCATCATTGCCATTATTTAGTAGTATATTAACCTCTTAAAGGCTTTAGAAGGCTTAAAGCGAGGGTGGAAGTAATGGTATCACATGAGCCTAGATAACCTAAGGCATCCGTCTGTACCATTATTTTATGTGGTGTTCGTCAAGGTCTCCGTGTATCAATGTGGTATTTTGGAGGGATTATTGAATAAAAAATAAAAAAAATCAATTCTAGAATTGTCAAAAATAGTAGCAACAAATCTGTGTGGCAAAAACCCCTGAAAAAACAATTTATGAGACGTAATTGAGCATGGGAATGGCCGTTATATACTTTCATCTTAACGTTCAAAGCCCTTATTACTCGAAACTTTCAACATTCGTATAGGTGCCTAACCAAAAGACAATTATGACACACATTACTGAGCTGTATTGCATATTAAACTCCAGGTTCACAGCTTTCAGATGATGTTCACCACTTCTATGTGGTCTATGTGCACTGTCAACCTGCTACCTCCCCCAAAAAGATCCCCTGTCCCTTCTAAAAAAATTTAAAAAAAAAAGACAAAAATGAGTCTGTGGTAGGGAGTGAGAGAGGTTGAAGACTTTACAGATTTTTAAGGATTAACGATCTTTTAAGGATATTAAGGATTTTCTCTCAGGTTTGTGAGCAGCTTTCAGGTTATGCTGGAAAGTTATCCTGAAATTCTTGTTTGATATACGCACGATTTAAGAACATTTATCCACATACTGTATATGCGGAAATGCCATGTTAAAATCAATTTAAAGTGATACAGCAGCTTGAATATAATGTAATCTAGGAACGTCAACCGTATACTAGACAATGTGATGACTTAATACTTCAGACATAGCATTTAAAAATGGCTAAATAAATAGGGCTAATTACATAAATTAGACCATGGTGACAATGATTGACAGCCTCCACACAGCAGTGCCATTGTTACTGCTGCTGTCACCCCAATTAAGACTACATTTCCCATACACATTAGAATATTTGCATAAAAAAGACACCATGGCATTTCATGATAAAGATGATGTCAAAAGTCTTTGAGCTTTACTGTAGAGGATGAATATAATGGAGATGCTTTGATGCTATGACCAATCTAAAGCTTTTCTCTGTCTGTGCGAGAAGAAAGGAACCCTTGTACTGTTTACTGTGATGTATAATTCCTACCAAATATGCCCAGACCTGATCACCTGACACACACACACAGACACAGACACACACACACACACACACACACACACACACACACTCCAACCCTGTCTCATAAAAATAATTTTCACATACAACAAAGCATTCTTTTGGGGGGAAAGTGGTTTCTCCCGGATCAGTTTAAAGCACGTGGTTAACGTCGTGAATTGAAACACAACTAGTTGGTTTGGGTTGTTATGTAACGTCAATGCGGTATTGCCATGATAGTGGGGAGGGGGGTTTGCTTTAGGTTCATCTTAACTTTTGCTCACGGCTCTAAAGCATCAACTAAGGAAGAACCCAGTTAAACAAAACATTAAAAAAATCTGTGACAATTTTGGCCCTGCACAAAAAAAAACAGTTGATAACAAAACAAAGCAGTGGGGAAAAAAAAGTGCGGAACAGGTGCTTTGATTAAGATGCTAATGATAGCTTCTGAAGCTACCTGTAAACTGACGCTGAAGGACACTAACGCTACAGGAAAATCAATGCAGGAAGATTTTAATGTCACAAGTGATGTTCTGTACAGACACTTCACAAGCATACAGAAGCACAAATTATTAAGAGACGTGTTTACAGGGAAATACGAAAAGACTGATGAGTGTAACTGAAACCCTAAAGATCATTTCGGGACGAAAAAAAAAAGACAGAGATTTACATATGCAGTAAAGTTTGATTCATCTGTGTGTATCTGTGTGTTTGAGTTTGGTCAGGCTTTGTCCTAACACCCATAAAGTGTTGTTAAACCAAATTATACAAATTAGGAAAAATTAACTGACCCCAATTTGAGGTTAAACATTTCCGCATTAAAATATCCAAAAAAAACGACGGAACCTTTGTTTTATGTGTTGTTGAGTTACGTGCGTTTTAATCGAGGTAATGCCCTGTTTTATTTGGTCGCTCGTAATTGCGACGTACCCCCTTTGCAGTTGTCATAGATTGACTTTATATCCAGTTTCAAGCCACATTTTTAAGATACGCTTATTAGATCTGGATCGTTTTAAATGTATATGTTACAACAGGATGAAAGATTTTATTTTTAGACGTCTGGATCTGAAGTTATCGGAGAAACAAGCTGAGCAAACATTGTCGGTTATCTGTGACCCCCGAAAAGCACTGGAGAAAAAAACTGAAAAAAAAAACGTGAAACTGCTTCATTCTGTGTTTTTATCAGTTTTCCATCACCGGGTCAGTTTGTTTCGGAGAGCAGGAGACCTCTGTGGATAATTTGGCTCCCGGTTAAAACCTCCTGAACGATGAACAATGAAGGAATCTGACTGATGCTGGAATGATGCTGAAAACAACAACAACCATCATCCCATGCTACTTAGCGACGCCGCCAAACTGCGTCTTTTGTTATTGTTTTGATTGAGAGACCCCCTAGTGGCAGAAAATTACCTATTGTGCGTTAAAAGAAAAAAATTTTAAAAATAAATAAATACTCATTCTGAAATAATTTGACTTCCCTTGGACCCCTGCAGCCGCAGTGAAATATTGGACAAGGGCCAATTTACTCAGGGATGGCCTTGATCGTTTGTTGTAAAATAGAAAATAAAAATACTTGTTGAAGTTAAATAGAGACGGAAGGTGCTTTAAAAATAAGTTGGACTCCCCGAGGAAATCTTTTAAAAACGATATTACAGCACACGCAACTTTTCAAGAAAACTTGCAATACCAGATAAGCAAACAGACTGACACACACACACACACACACACACACACACACACACACAGACACACACAGACACACACTCTGAGCTTTGTGGGGAATATGGCTGGAATGTGAGATCGTCAACAGAGCATGTGGAAGGGAAGAGGAGGCAGCAGCCTGCCAGAGTGTTGTTATTCAGGTCCACACGCCTCGGCATCTGTGTCAGCTAATGAGAGAAACTCAGCTCTGTTTCATCTAGTCTCCCTGGACCAGGAATTAGCATCTCCAAAGACAGACGCAGCGAGAGGGACGGTGGGAGGGAGGGAGAGAAAGACAGAGGGAGAGCCACAGAGAAATACAGAGAGCGAGAGAGAGAAAAATGAGGCGAAAAATAAGTGTGATCGACAGAAAAAGGGGGGGAGAGAGAGGGGAGGGGGGGTGGGGGGACGGGGGGAGAGGAGACTGGCTTCCTAGACGGGGAGGTGAATATAAACACAAACTCCCTGTCTCTCTGTCCCTCACACACATGCTGCAGCATATTGACAAGGCAGAGTTAAGTGAGGTGGCGGAGTGTGAGACAGCCCTTAATAGGTCCCTGATGGACCCCCAAGATGAGAGGCCAGCCACTCAACACAGAGGGGGGAGATGGGAGGAGGGGAGTCGGGGGTCACAGGTCAGAGGTCAGCCGATCATTACACCCCCCCCCCCCCCCCCCACCCCCCCAATCCACCCCACAACCACCGCAACCACCCGTTCCTCTCCCACTTGACTGCACAGTGCCTAATGATTATTAACACGTTAAAACACTTAAGGAGCGCTGGGAGCGAATGCGCCCCAGAGAGAGACAGAGATGAGAGGAGAGGAGGGAGAGAAAAGGGGGAGAGGGAGGTATGGTAATGATGTGCTTGCACATGATTTGCCGGATAGATATCACTAATCACCTCGTCCCTATGGTGACACCATTGGGACGCACGCAGACTCTCTCACACACACACACACACACACACACTTTCACTAATACTGGCTATACTTTCATACAGAAACAGCGATATCAACCTAATAAATATTTCTCTTTTGCATTTGATTTTCTTTTCAAAGACATAGTGCATATTTAAAAGGCTTCTCGTTTGTGTGTGTAGTACATTTGATCTAATTGTGTGTGTGTGTGTGTGTGTGTGCGTGTGTGTGTGTGTGCATGCGTGTGCTCGCCTGTGCATGTCTGTGTGTACAAGTCTGCGTCCCCGAATTTTGTTCTCTCGTGCATGAGCATTTGTGCAGCAGGTTTGTGTGTACACAAGTGTGTGTGTGTGTGTGTGTGTGTGTGTGTGTGTGTGTGTGTGCGTGGACCAGCAGGGAGCCCTCTCATCTGTGCTTAGCCCAGTAAATGGTAAGTGATTGAAGGGTTTGATGTGGAGTGATTCAGCTGGGAGCTCGTCGTCTGTCTGCGTTGAGCCCCACAGCTCATAATCTCATGTAGCGAGGCTCTTCACGAATCGGAAACTGAAGCCAGCTGAAATATTTTACAGCCGTCGAAGATGAACTCAAACCAAAGGAACCACCCACAAAAGTTTCCCGAAAGGGATGGTACCCTTTAGCAACTCAAAAAATGGGCTAATGAGATGAGAGTGAGCAGAGAGCGTGATGAACAGAGAGAACCAGTGAGGAGCTGCGAGTCCATATTGAATTTTTGCCGCCTTCTGGAAAACAAAGATTGACGGTCTTTCTCAGATCGTAAAAAAAAAAATATAGATATGTGGAATATTTAAACATTTCATTTACAGAATCAGTGCACCCACGAGACACTTAAGGGTCTTCACCTCTAAAAGTGTGTGATAGGGATGGGCAATAAAACCAAAACTGATCCAGGCTTACTCATGCTGACATTTTCAGTAAATACATTTTCTTACTCCAAACCAAGAATACAGCTGAGTCTAGCTACATCGACCTGTGACATATTACAAAATGAAACAATCAATCAGCCCACAAAGTGGACGTGTTAATCAGGACACACAAATAAGAAGCACGATGAAATGAAATAGCACCGATGTATTAAAAAAATATTGTTATTGTTATTTAACTAATTGTGACAATTTGTTGTGAGAAATACATGTGTACGGTCATATTGTCCAGCTCTATCTTAACGTATTACTGAGAGAAGTCAGCAATTTTCCGCCTGTTTCCAGACCCATTCATCGGCACCCTAATCCGTGTTCCTTTAGAACTTGGTCAGACCAGAAAGTGACACGAAAAAAAACTAAATTCATCCGTGTGTCTCCGCAAAAATGTGTGGTGGTTCTCTAAGCTTGGTGACTCGTATACTCAGAGGGCAGTGGTTGTAACTGAGGTACCGCTAACACGATAGCCACCGGGGCTAACGATGAATCACGATAGCTCCCTGAACATTTTCTCCGTATTTAATCGTTTACTCTCCCCAGACACTTTTTTTTTTTTTACGATTGTACACCATTTAATTAAAAAAAAATTAATAAAACCCCTGGTTCAACGGGCTCCCCCATGTACTGAGGCTGAGCGCCCCCTGGTTTGAATCCAACCGCCGCCTTCCCTTCGCTCTCCCCCTTGCTCTCCCCCTTTCCTGTCTATCTTTGTCTATACTATAATAAAGGCAAAAAAAAAAAAAAAAAGCCCACAACATAATCTTTAAAAAAAGTTCAAAGGGAGAAATAGCTCTTCACGCTACCAAATGTGCCATTTTCTCCCGGATTACGTTTGTTTTTTGACACGTCACAAATTCGTTTCTTGAAAAGGAAGAAGTTTCGCTCTATGGGAAACGTAGTTTTGCAGGAGACGGGTTTGCTACAACTGTTCAAATACTTTCAGAGCTCACATGCAAGCTGACAATTCACCTGTCTACAGGGATTACATTTGAAACTACATTTTCAAATGCTTTCGGTGATTACACCTCAGCTGACTTCAATTGCTTTCAGCTCTTCAATTTACACTTCAAACCCTTTCAGTTCATTAATTCCACCCGAACCTTCAACTGCTTAAGCTGTATCAACTTCACTCGCAATTTCCACAGAACATCGCACATGCAAACAATAAACATTCAAAGACAGTTCAACCCATTTGTACGTGCACTTTTCAGTGCGAGCGAGCGCACGTATTCCTGGTGCATGGCTCAAGTAAAACAAAATGGAAATTGGGTCAGATTATCAAGAAACGCAATGTTTGGGTGTACATGCGGCAGAGGTGAGTTCATATGACAAGGCATTGTAGGTTTTGAATATTAACACCCCTGTATGGAATAGTAAATGGAGCCATATTTGACTTATGGGTCACCTCTCCATCTGTCATAGATATGGTACCATGCAGCATTTCGGGACTGACATGAAGCATTTCATCTGTTCCATCAGAGAAGGTGTGTGTGTGTGTGTGTGTGTGTGTGTGTTTGTGTGTGTGTGTGTGTGTGTGTGTGTGTGTGTCCCAGGGGTGCATTGTGTCAGTGGGGGTCAGCTGAGCGGCTGCTGGGGGAGGATCTGCCAGTGAAGTGGTCAAGCAGCCCCAGATGGGTTTCTAATAGTCTTAATCCAACAGGTCACCGTGCTGGGCTCTGCCTCGCTGCCGCCCCTCATAAACCTGGTTTTCCTCTCCTTCTGCCTCCTCTCACTCTCTTTCAACTCCCCTCTGCTTATCTAACCTCCCCCCTCTCTGTCTCCCCCTCCTGTCTCGCTCTGCCTGTCTTTCCAGAAAAGCAGCAAGAAGCTAATGAGGCTTGGCTGGCGTTTATCCAGCCCTCTATCCCCTTGTGTGTGCCTGTGTGTGTGTGTGTGTGTGTGTGTGTGTGTGTGTGTGTGTGTTTGTTTGTATGGAAGCAATCTAAGCATCTCCAGATCTAGATGTATTGTGATATCTGTCTGCGTCAAAATAAATATTAACATAAATTGCATCTATGAGCAAATTAATGTGGTGATAAGGATATGGAGAATCTTTAAAAAACAAAATAAAAAAAGAAGAAGGGCAGAAGTCGATGGGAAAATTGCTCTGGAAAAACAGGTAGTCACAGGCTGTTAGAAATGGGAATTCCAAGGTGGATTTCCAGGGGTGGAAGGCAGGTTTTCCGCCCCATTAAAAGGTTCCCAGTGCAGGGAGATGCGCTCCACCTCGGATAAGACGGCACCGTTATCTCTCTATGGAACAGACAGATGGGAAATCATTCCCGCTTTTTCCCTGTGTCCGTGAAGCACCTGCCTATTTTCCATACAGAGGGACTCTCCCCGAGAAACAAACACTAAACAGCCTCCCCGGCACACGCTTTGATGCTGAAATCTACCTTTGCACAACCTGAGAATATTCTCAATACATCATTAACTCCCATTGTCGGAATTTGCAGACAGATCGAGCTAATGAGACACATTTCAGAGAGTAAATTTTCAAAACAGGTTTCGCAGTTTGACAGACCACTACGGAGGTTGGTTCACATTTGATATAATTTACAGAGAGCAGCAACAGATAGGAAGCGAGAGGCTGAGTAATCACATGTGATGCTGCCGCGAGGATAGAGACGGAGAGGAGACCTGTCACACACACATCGCTGTAGCAGTCATTAGTGCAAAGTGACAGTTTCTGGTGGCCCTTCAGTCAGGAGTGTATGCGTGTGTGCGTGTGTGTGTGTGTGCGCGCGTGCGTCTGGGTGTGTGTCAGGGAGGCGAGACAGCGGGATGTAATGTATTATATCAACAACAGGTTCACTCCAACACCCCAGCCAACGTGACAGTGTTAATATCGCAGGATTATTATTCAGCCGAGCAGAGCTGAAGGTGTGATGACCTGAGCAGGTGACGGGACTAATTAACCATCGTTTGACCCTGCCTGCCTCAGACAGCTGCTCTGTGTGTGTGTGTGTGTGTGTGTGTGTGTGTGTGAGAGAGAGAGTGATACCCAGCTTAAGAAATCATTTTTTATCCCTCCGCCAGTGAGGGTTTGTGTAATTGTGTGTGTGCACCCACCTGTCCGTCAAATGTTCCAGGCATCAGTTTTTTTTCCGGTGGTATCCCACACATGACTTGATTTGCATAGGAAACAAATTAAATGATCTCACAGCTGTTGGCGAAAAATAATAGATTTTAAGACTCTTGGTTTTAAGATGCTGTATTAAATCAGGTGTAAAGAGGTAATACTGCAGTGTGCAGTAAATCAATCAGAGTGTATAAAAGGACCTTTTCATTTAAAGTAGTGAAATCTTTGTGTGTGTGTGTGTGTAGGGGGGGTGATGCTGATATACTGTAAATATCATCATGTGGCAGGTGTCCATCAGCACAGACATAATATGGGCTGAGGCAGTCTGCTGGCTCAAAGGGGGCTCAACTGTGACAAGCCTGCTATGTTCATTTATATATTTGAATGAGTTTTCAACGGAAGCAAGCAGCCAGACTAGACAGTTTTATATAATGACCTGCAGATAAGAGAACCAGCCTCTAACTAAATAATAGGAGAATATGTGAGATAAATAAAAATATAAAATACAAGTAATTACAGTACAACAAGAACAGAGTTCCCGCTGAAATGAGCGTGTATGGTTTGTGCAGATATTCTGGATTTATATATCGACGCAACTATTTCAGAAAGAATTAGACTGTTTGTTAGAATTTGGCCCCTTTTTGTTGTTGTTACGCACGTTGTCTTGCTGCTCTCTTTTGTCCTTTTCTCTTGTTTCCACTGCGTTTGTCAAACTTTATTTCGTGCAGCAATTCTGTCCATCAACGGCCACATCTTAGACGCCCATTGATCCGATTTGAACCCAACTCTGGAGAATAGCACATCTTCAACAACATCAACTCCTGCCGTGTTTAGAGTTACACCAATGGCACCCACCAGTTAGACCCATTTGCTGAAATGTGTGAGGAAACGATCCATTAGACCACTTTACTAAAAGGATTAGTCTTCAAATCTTAAAGAAATTGGCCTAAATTGCTTCAAAGTACTTTTTTGTTGCCTTTCACCGATTCTACCGCTGTTGCTCCGTTGCTCTTCTTTTCTCCTAACCAATTGCGCTCGAGGGTTTTCCTTTTTGCAGTTCGGTTCTTCACACTGTCTCATATGTTCTTTGTTATACAGCTCATTTCTTTAAAGACTTTCAATGTAAGATGGTTGCATGCTTTCAAGCAGGTTGGCACCAAATGGACGCACTTGGGACCAGGAGCCGAGAAAAACCTGCTCAACTAAATGTTCTGCAGCACTTAAAACGTACCCTGTGGGGTTTTCTTGAAAACAAACAGCTGTGTTAACACCCAGCCGTGTTACATCATCGAAACGCATTGTCCTTAGCCTTGAGTGAATATGACTATTTGTCATGTTTACTCACAAAAAGTCTTCCTCCTTCCTGCATTCGTCGGCACATTGCTACATATGTTTGTGCATCACCACCACCTGTAGATCAGTGGAAAACAGTGTTGTGTGGAGACACCTGCGTGTGCACGAGACAAACAAAATGAGAACCCACTCGTAGAAAACCTTCCCCATAGTGCTTCTAAAGGCGAAAACCTCCTCAGGTTGCCTCTATAGGGGTACTGCTGTGATTTCCACAACATTCAATCAATCAAATCAATCAATGTGGTATAGTATGAGATATTAAAATTTGTAGTCTCTAGTATGGATCAAGCTCCTAAAACACTGGATCCTACATTTCCCATAATGCAAGTCCATAGTGTCTTTTGTTAGACTTTCCCTGCCTGGTAAATGCACGCGTCTTCAAAACTCCACACCCCCATTTTTTTTTTTTGAAGACAAGCTTCCTGTTAAACATCTGTAGTCCCGAAGCCGTGGTGACTCTGATGACATCATCAGGGTTATTTTCTCAGACTTTAGAAAAGCTCTGCCGCCGTAGACACTCCCCAACCGGTTTCATAGGGTGAGTAGCAGGAAACGACACCTGTAACCACGGTAACTGTCGACAACAAAGATGCAGACATTGTATAGCCTCATCATGCTTTGAAGATCACAAATGCATGACAAAAATTAGACTAACATCTTTTAAGACTTCTAATTTTTTTTTTCCCAAAATAAAACCAGACTAAAAGTACAAAAAAAATCAAATGACCTTAAATTTGACTGACACTAATCCAATCTGATCAAGGTGCCAACACGTCTACACCACTCTTTATGGCAAATGCGAACTAAACTTTAGGTGTAAAACCAGTGGAGTGCTCCTTTAAGTTCAGTACCGTTTGTGCTATGGCTGTCATTTTTGTTCACATTAATCCCAATGCAACCTGCATCCTCCATCAAAGGCAAAATCCTCAACCACATTGTAAAGTTGATGCTGACTAATTGAATGTGCCTCTGCTGCTCCACTTGCCTGACAACAGATTGACTTCTACCACTGTAAGGAAGTTGCATCTTACAAAGTTGTTACTGACTGACCCAGAGGGGGGGTTTCCTCGGATTGTTTTCAGCCTACGTTTTGAACTGCTCCCTGTTAAAGAAACTACAGCAGACAGACTGAGGCCACTGAATTCTTGTGGGCCCCATGTGACACACGCACTTTAATCTTTAATGGCATGGTGATGATAGAGTACTCTTGACCTCCAGGTTTGCGCACACACACACACACACACTGACACACACTGACACACACATCTTAAATCTCTGCAGCTCCCTTTCCTCGACTCATTCGTCGTGTCTTTTAACTTCTCAGCGTTCCTACAGATTGGTGACTTCCCCGGTTCAACTCCGCAACAATAGGCAGGTCCTACCCGGAGCTGGGGAGAGCCGGCCTGCCATTGTCCCAGCTGAAAGCCCAGTTATTCATTGCCCGTGAGTTTAAGAGCTGACCCCGGTGTAACACTGACGTAGCTGGCTTACAACACTGGGGCCCTTTGTCAGGCCCTGCCTCGTCTCTGATCACCCTGTAATGAACTGAGAGCTCTGTCGAAAATTTACAGCCTTCGCCTTTCATCCACCTCTTTGCCTTGTCTTCACTTTTAGTGCTCTTTTTCCTCAACAGACATCAATTTTAAAGGGTTCCCCTCCCTCTCGAGCCCCTTATACAATAACAATGCCGACAATATGAGATGGGCCATTAATTTCCTCTCAATGGATCCCAGTTGTTTTCCCCTCTTCTCCTGTCTTCCCTCCTTTCTTTTGCTTGCCCTGTTTTGTTCAGCCTCTCCAGCTCTATAGGGATTGGTTTTCTCCATCCCATAGGGGTCCAATTGACACACACACACAAACACACACATGCACAAGTAGGCAAGAGTCCTAAATGAATCACCTCCTACTGTTCCTATAATGGAGAGTTAAACGCTCTAAATGCTTTACGACATTTAATCATTACCTCACACAGGCTCAGTCCCACACACGCACACACACATGCACACACACACACACACACACACAGAAACACATAATGTTGCCACTGTTATCTGTAAAAAAAAAAGTACATTCAGGACATATGCAAAAATGCTACAGGATCCGAGCAATGGCAAAACATGTTTTTGGTCCGGCTAATATTTGATTTTTTTTCTCCCTGAAAATATTTCTTCAATCTGGAATTGGTGATGGATTTCTGTGAACGGCGGATGGACCTGCTGTAATAAATCCTCTCCTTGAAGTGTGTGTGTGAGTGCATGTGTGTGTGCACGTGTGTGTGTGCGTGTGTGTGTGTGTGTGTGTGTGTGTGTGTGTGTGTGTGTGTGTGTGTGTGTGATATCCCAGGGTAAATTGTTTCCTCCAGGCTTTGAGAGGTGGGCATTCAACAGCCTGCCAAAAAAGCTATAGGCGATAATTAAATGATTCCACGCTTGAAAGGAGAAAGAAACAGAGACAGAGAGAGGAGAGGGAGGGGAGAGAGATACCGAGACAAAAAGGGATGGAGGAGAGAGAGAGAGAGAGAGAGAGAGAGAGAGAGAGGGCTGGATGGAGTGTGAGGAAGGGAAAGAGAAACAGAGAGAGATAGATTTAGAAAGAGAAGGTTTTTGCCACAGTGTGGGATGGTATCACACACTGTGGGCCAACACACACTGCCGCTCCAACCCGCTGCCTGAAGCCAGCGTGGAGATAAAGAAACATCATTAATCAGCCATGTTGGAGGAGTCTAATTCAGGATGGCTCCTGTCAAATGCCAAACGAACACATTTAATTCCAACTCCAGTTTTTCTTTTACCTTTTATTTCCGCTGTCTTGTTCCCCTGCAAAATCACCACAATGCCATGAATTTAGACAAGAAGATGCGCAGCACAACCACAGTCAGTGGAGCAGCTGGGGGTTCAGTGCCTTACTCAAAGGCATCCATTGTCGAGGGAGTGGAGAGTGTTGCTCGTTCACCACTTTCCCTTTCTTTTCACTTCAAGCTAAACATAGACATTTAAACTGAAATTAAACCAAAACTAATAAACGATTGTTGTTGTTGTTTTTTTTATGTTAAAGTTAAAAGGACAATTTAATCTATTTTGAACCTCAGTGCTATTTTGTGGTGCGGACATTTTGAATCAATTACTTGATTAGTCGATTGGCAGAAAGATAAAGGGCTATGCAGATGATTTTGTGTTGCATGTTTATAAAGTTGGGGCAGATTTTAAAATGAATGGTTAAAATTAAAAGCAGCAGAGGCCGAGATATTACTTTTATTTCGCTTTTTTTTGCTGTCAAGCTCTGAAAAAAATCGGATCCTACATTTCCCATAATGCAGTTTATTCGAGTCGTTAGACCCTCCCGGCCTGGTGTATCTTTCACCCTCCACAGATTGTTACGCAGGCTTTCAGTGTAAAATGGGTCTCCAAGCCCAAACAAAGATAACCTTGATAACGTCATTAGGGTTCTAACCCTGTCTATTAAAAATAATATTCACAAAATACTAAGGAAAAAAGCACTTTTGTTAACGTTAAAAGAAAAGAAAAACTTTGTCGTGTTGTGCTGTTTACTGTGTAGTATTTAACCAAGACCACCATCTTTCCCTAATCTTCACCAGGTGCCTAAACATAACCATAAAAGTGTAATAATGCTTCAGTTGCAATGAGCGCGTATTGAATTACAAAAAGACCACGATGGCAGGGAAAAATGCGTGTAAGTGATGCAGATGCGTTCAGGATAAACGTTTTCTGACTTGGCAGATACGTTCAAATTATATAACATCATTTCCGGGTGACGTGGTTGTTTTATCAGATGTTAGTAGGTTCTTCAAAAGCCATAGAGGACATTCTACATCTGCTTGCACAGGCGGAGCAGCAGTGCTCCTCATGACGGGTATATTGATTGTGATGAGTAAAATTGGTGAAGTTCCTCTTTAATCGACAACAATTTTGATTATCTATTTATCGTTTATCTCGGTCGCTGAAGTCAGCTTCCCATATGCAATGATATGCTGCTTTTCTCTGTTTTTTTTTTTTGTTGTATTGTAAATTGAGTATTTTGGGGTTTTATACTGCTGGTCAGACAAAATGAGCAATTTGAGGATGTTACTGTGGGTTCTGGGAAATTGCGATGGGCCTTTTTATCCGTTTTTTCTCATTTCATTTTTTCCACACGTCGTAAACTTCATGACTAATAATTGATTCATCGAAAATGTAATCAGTGACACAAAAATCTCAGCCGTATTATTTTGTTTTCAGCTTAACAGTGGAACATCATTTCGCATGTGAACTCAGAAGATATAGCCACGTGTGACTTCCTTTTTTTCCCCCTTTCAAATATTTTTGTGGGTATTATACTTTCATTGGACAGTGACAGTAAAGAGATGACAGGAATTTAGAGAAGTGAGAGACGGGGGCTGGCATGCAATAATTATGTGAAGTATAATATATCAAATCAAACATTTCACATTTTCTTTTTCTTTCTTTCGTAACTTATATCATACATTGCCTCTTTCTCTACTCTCTCACCTTTTCCCCACCACCCATTCAATAAGCAACCCAGCGGTTTAGTAAAAGCTCATTTACATTCCTCAAACTGTCACTCACGAGCAGACACACTCACACACACTCACACACACACACAGAAATTGTTGCTGTATGTGTACATTTTTCAAGTCTCGGAACATTCAGTGCTCATCACTTGACACCCCGAGTTGCTCAGGTTTCAATGCTCAAACTGAAAAAAAACCTCTCTCTCTGTCTTTTTATTCTCTTGCTCGCTCTGACAGTAGGTGTTGCATACTAATGTGTGTGTTTCTCAGGGGGGCGAGATGAGGAAGTCCTCTCCCATTACTCAGTGCCCACCAGCTGGGCAGGGGCAAGGGCTACAGAAGCCAGACAGATGGTACTGTCACCCCCTGCGCACACACACACACACACACACACTCACACACACACACACACACACACACAATAGTGTTACAGTGAGGAGGAAGTCATTAGCTGGGAAAACCATAATATTCCTTATTGAACAGGGGGAAGAAGAGGGGTGAGGGAAATATAAAGAGAGCGAGAGAGAGAGAGAGAGAGAGAGAGAGAGGTTTTATCCTAAACTCAGTTCTGCTGAGGCAATCTGTCATGGTTGAAGTAATTGCCCTCGTCTTGCGTGAATGAAGTGATCTGTCATCGCCCACTGCATTACTGCCTTAAGAATTGCTCTGACACACACACAGATGCAAACACACACACACACACACACACACACACACACACACACGGTCATAAAGCCGTGACCCTCCTGAACGCTCCGACTAAGATGCATGCAGCTGTGACATCTTGAATAAACTGCCCTTCAAAAAATTTCGGAGGTAGGAGGGGGAGAAAAAGACTCACCGAAAGTCTCTCTTCTTCCTCTCGTCCGTCGTTCATAATCACTCTTTGTCTTTGCAGAATAAGAGTGTGAGTGTCGCGGAGTGTAAAGCTGCCAATTCTGGCTCTGTTTTATCAGTAAGAGTAGAGTGGTTTTGGGTCTCATTAGGTCAACATCCTCTGGTCTTATATTGTAGCTTATTTGGCATGGTTGACACACTGTGTTGAATGAGAAAACAAAGGGGGCAAGGGGAGGTATAATTGCACTTTAACTGCGGCTATTGGACTAATATTTGTCCAAGTGGTGAAAAGAGACATTAGTCACATTGATTAGGATTCATTATTGGACCGGCGGGTGGTGAGCTAGGCTGAATGGCTGCACATGTTGGATGAATGTTGAGCATTAATGTGGAAAGGCAGGCCAAATATGGACAAATAATCAAACTTTCAGGCTAATATTGGCTTGGTTTATGAATAGTTCAATACGTACAATACAATTAAGGTTACAATCATAGACAACAAATAGTAATATACTCTACATTTTTATATTCTTTGCACATAAATCGTTTGCAGTAGGTAAAACTCAATCAGTTTGCAGATGACACTATATTAGTTGGTCTATTAAAAGCGCTGGTTACTGACGGTAACTTTTGCATCCACTTTTTTGTTATGGATCAAAATCAACTCCCTTAAATTTCTTGGAAGTCATCTACGCTTAAGCAGGAGGGCATCACAAAACAATTCTGACCTAGGAACATTAAAGAGTTTTTTCAAAAGGCCAATATTGATATTTGGTGTTTCAAAGAAAAGACCACGATTTACTTTCATGGCACTGCTGAACTTTTTCTTTCACAGTTGTTTGTGCTCAAAGCATCCGGCCTTTAGCCTACACCAGTACAGAACAGCTCGGACTCATCATTTTGTTTCTCTTACATCCGGTGAACTATTTTATATAATATTTTTCATATTGACTATTATTACATTGTCTGCTTCTTCTTGCAGTTTCTGGAATGTGTTCTTGTACATTTGTATTTGTTACTGATATACTGTAGTTCAGAGCCCTTTTCAACCCTTTTCCTAACCTTTATGTTAGGGGAGCACTAAGAAGCATTTCCAAACAACATCAGTCAGTGTTACGGTGTTATAATTCAGTGTGTTTATTATTTATTAGCATGGCCTTTTGTTTGAAATATTCTCACAACTAATTCCAAAAGAGTCATTTTGATTGCTTGTATAGCGTCCTTGGAATTACATGGAATTGTTTCTGGACAAACCTCCCATGCATGATTTACATGAAGTGCCAATATTAAGTGTCAATACAGAAAGTAGTTTGCCCAACACGTAATGAAGTGGAAAGTAAAGTGCAACACACGTTGGCAGCATCACCTTGCATTGTGCCGATGGACATACAGAAAACGTTTTTTAAAGTAGGAGACTGGCCCCCTGCTGGAGCTGTTGCCCCCGCGACCCGACCCCGGATAAGCGGTTGAAAATGGATGGATGGATGGAAAGTAGGAGACTGGATTTCACATCCAATGAACGATCCGAATTTAATCTTCACTTACTTTTTTAACCAAGTAACAAAGTATTTTCTTTCTTGCCGAAAGTTAGATGAGAAAATGAAGATGTAACTCTCATATCCATGTTTTCAATGTGAAGCTGGATCCAGCTTAGCTTAGCATACAAAAAAATGAAAATTAAAAGTAAAAACAGGTCCTCCAAACACCATAAAAAAACATTATATCTTGTTTGTTCAATCTGTCCAAAAAACCTAAGTGTAATAGGGACAAAGTTTTTCAGGGGGATTATTTCTTGGTCACAGTGACGACAAGACTCGATATCGATCTTCTCATCTAACTCTTGGGTAGAAGGGAATAAGGGAATTTTCCAACATGTAAAACTGTTTCTTTAACCACAGTGTATTTGCAATAACCATGATCTTTTCCTAGCCTTAACCACACCACAGTTGTGGCAGAAGGAAGTCATTTGAAAGCATCGGCATTGGACATAATCCGAGGTTTTGCAGAATTTTCCAATATTAATGTTCTTTCCTGGCGATAGGGAAGCTATGTTCTGTTTCAAAGGCATCTTCACCATAACAAGAATAGCATACTGCGGAAAACACATATTATTTATTTATTTGGTATGAAAATGATCCAATTCAAAGCTCCAGCTTCAGTCGAGACGCATCAGTATCACTCTTCACAAAGGCATTCGCATTTAAATGAATCCCGATACAATCAAATGCAATGCAATAATATAACAGCCCTGCAGGAAATGCCACATTTGTGAAGTTTAAAACGTTCCTGCTTTTTAAACAGGTGTTCATTCGACTTTATGGCAAATTATGAGGACTTTATATCGAAGTGCATATATTGTATAGGCGTTACTGTGTCCACTTCCTGTACATACGGTACCTTAAATCGCAGACGCACACCCACATACACACACGCACACTCACCACCTCCTCCATCACCTCCACACATGCACACTCACACAAACAGACGGTCAAATAGACATACAGTCTGTCATATTTGCGGCTGGTAAACAAGCGCTGAGAGGCTGTTAAAGCCGGCAAGCTGGGTAAACCAGAGACAACAGTGTGCTTAATGAACTGGGCTGCCTCCCAGCACAACATCTCATCATCACTTGGACTTAAACAAACCACTCAGCTGCTAATTGGCCGAGCTGCATGGAGCCGCTGTGAGGAATGTACGCTCCCCACCTCCACTGTTGCCTCTCAAAGGCTTGACAGACAGCAGCAAGACAGACTCTCTGTTATTGAGTCTTTGCACAGATATGTGACAGTCTGGCCTTCTGTCGGGCTCGACTGTGTACATCTATACATGCACTGAGTCACTGTACAGTCTTGTGCTTCATTTATGTTTTTTTTCCCACTATACTTGATGTCTTTATTTTATAATTCCTCACCTCTGAATATATTTTGATGTGATTTGATTGCAGGACTGGTTCAAAATACAGTTTGAGGTTAAAGTTTGTTTATTTCCCATGAAGCACGTGTCAATCAAACGATGAAGCCACTGTCATCTTTATCTTGGATTTCCACTTGGCAAAAATGTGAGATTCTGCAGGTAAACTTCTCTATTCTTCATCTGTTTAGCTGTGGTGGGCTATCACAGCTGATGCTAACTACACCGTTCTTCTTCTTCTTCTTCTTCTTCTTCTTCTTCTTCTTCTTCTTCTGTTGATTTCCAACAAACAAATAAAGCCCATCACTTCCTGTGTGCCAGAGGATTTCGCCCAGGAAAGCCCTACCAGACACCAGGTGTTTAGATTAGCCAATGCAAAGATTCATAAAGTGGGTGTAAGCTGAATTATATTATTTGCAAACAAACATTTATTTATGTGAAATGTTGCAGATACTTCTTCACCACCATGTATTTACATTCTTGTCTGTGTTATATGTCCAATTAATATTGCCGCAGTACCATTTCAGTTTCCCCGCATGGATCACCAATTTCATTTTTATCTTATCACCTCAACATTTTTTACAGTTTTATATAGAGCTCATGAAACTTATACATTGAAGTCTTTAAGGCAGATTTCAGGCTACTTGTGCAGCCACCGTTTCACCCTAAGGGTTCTCCTCCGGGTCAGACCAGCCCTTGTTGCAGGGTGGGGATGTTTCGAGCGAGTGTAGGGTTTAGGAGGAAGTTGATAGAGCTTAAGAGCAGGAGGCACACCCAAATGGCTCGTGGTCAAAGCCTGAAAGTAACAAAAAAAAAAAAAAAAAAAAAACTGCAGCACATCTCTGCAGTTAGTTCAAGTTCATGTATCTGTTTCCTTTCCTGTACCTTAGGTTTATTGAGCGAGTGTGCAAAATATTTGCGACAAGGATATTAATTATATGGATATTGAGCGTGGATTTCACTACTGACGAATATGGTACCTTTTAAAATGGATTTATTTTTGTAGAAATGAGGAGATGTGTGAGGGGTATGATATGCAACAAAGAACCCAAAGCCAGAACTGAACCCGGGTCATTGCTTTTGTATGGCATGCAATATAACCGCTCAGCTACCAAAGCACTCCCAAAATGGATTTTAAAAGGATCATTTGTTGGAATTGAACTGTCCATAATTAAAATTGAATCAATGTAGTTCATCTATATAGATAGATCTATCTATAGCAATTGTGTGAGTGTGAGTCTTTATGTCATTCAAGTTTCTCTATAGTGTAATTTTGGTCCTTCTATGTGCTCTATATTCTCTGTCCATATGTCCTCTGATGCATGTCTGACTGTCCTGGAAGATGGATTTCTCCTCAGTTGATCTTCCTGAGGTTTCTTCCCCATCAAATAGTTTGTTGTCCTTATCTGAATCAAGGGTGAGGGATGAAGGGTGTTGTGTGATGTACAAATAAACTACATTGCCGTTTGAGGCGAAATTGTGATTTTGGACTATATAAATGAAATAGACTCGACTTAATAAAGGTTGACTTTTTTACCCAACATCTCCACAGCGCAAAATGATAAAGTGGTAAAACAAGTGTAAGCCAGGTTTAAACAACAGGATTTATATATAACATTTGACGTTGTTTCATTGAAAGCACTGTCATACTTCTCGGTAGGGTTGGGCAGTAAGACATTTTATGTGTTACAGTACTAATGTGATTAAGTTTTTAGTCGCTAGTAGTGTAAAGGATTACAATTCGATATTTAGCAAATACTTTACAGTTGCTAATCCCAGTAATTCGTTGTTACTTGGTTCATTTTAGGATCGGCAAGTTCGCTGTCTTGCTGGAAGTTTGATGGAGGATCTGATCCCTTTTTCAATGAGTTACATGAATGACTAATTGATTACAATAATTGGAAGTAATTTACCCAACACTGCTTTTCACACTGGTAGTGTGACACACATTAATATGATCAAAAATTGTCACGTTATGGAGTTTGCGGCACAATATCTACAAATTGAAACAATATTTTACTTTAGTCAGTTCGTTAATTGTCAAAAATAGATCTGTATGCATCTGCGCGGGCGATAGCCATGGCCGGAGGCATTATGATTTTGGGTTGTCCGTCCGTCCCATTCTCATTAACGTGATATTTCAGGAGCGCCTGGAATTTCTTCTAATTTGGCACAAACGTCCACTTAGACTCAAGGATGAACTGATTAGAATTTGGTGGTCAAAGGTCACTGTGACCTCACATGATTTTGGCCATAACTCAAGAATTCATCAACTAATTCTGACCAATTTACACAAATGTCTAATAGGATAAAATACAGCTCCAATTATTTTTCACAATTAACACTTGAAATGATGACTTGGAAATGACAAGGAAAAACAAAATGTAAGCCGTACTTAGGTTCGTCTTTTGACCTTTTTTGAAAAGTCTCCACGTGACCAATATGTGACAGTAAAATCAGGTCCGGGTCAAACCACTTTTATCACAGCGCTTTCTTTTACAGACGTCCCTGAGTGCGTTTGGCAAAATTACAACTTCACTGCCATCATATCAGTGATTGATAACACTATTGGCTGGTATCCCATTTGTATTTGCAGGCCAATATTAGGTTATATTATTCAGTTGTGTCTGCTGTAAATGGAAGCATGCTGTAATTACTGTCTATGCCACAATATCTGCAAAATATGACTTTAACATAAGGTTTTCGAAACATAAGAATATGACATTATATAAACAGCTCCATTTTCAGCTGGATGAAAGACACACACCGCCCTCGCCATCTCCTTCTCACTGGCAGTTAATAGGTGATTAAGCCCTGTTGCAGACTGTGGGCCACAGGGAGCCAATTGATCTGACCTTTGAACCCTCCCTCTGATAGAGGGGGTGGCTGGAGGTCAGGCCAGTAAGGGATACCCTTTTTATCCTTCCCCCAGAACAGCAGCTCAAAGCTGGGGGCACCCAGCCAGGTTCCGAGGGTCTCTGGGGCCCCCCCCACCACCACCAGCATCGCATTCACATGGTCAATATGAGCCCAACAGTCAACACCTCTGAGACCTTGTGACGCTTTGACCTGAGTGTCTTTGATTTTCCCAAGGGTATCTGAAGCTTTCACGCTAACTTTAGCTTGAATAGATGAACAGGAAGCAAATATTGCACATAAAAAAACATAGTCACACAACGTCTTTCATAGGTGACAGGTTTTGATTGGATGCTAACTCCTCCGGCTCGGTGATCTCCATCAGTCGTGAAGTGAAGACTGAGCTGATCCTTCTCCCAGTCAAGGACTTGTCGGGATTTTCAGTGGAGAGGGCTGTGTAATGCCACTTCTCTTTGAGGTATCCATTGAAGTCAGCACTATTGCATTAAGCTTACTGGTCTTCCTAAGGGCACCTTTTCATCACAACCCACCCACACACACACACACACACACACACACACACATGCCTTCCCTCACACTCCCCCTTTTAAGTTGAGGTATTGTCTTTGACAGCATTATAACGGTATCATTCCGCTCCCACTGTGAACAACAAAGACAAGAAACGTCAAGTCCTAGAACGCAGCAATCTGTGTGTGTGTGTGTGTGTGTGTGTGTGAGAGAGTGTGTGTGCGTGTGTGTGTGTGAGCTCTTTAAGGCAATGCTAATGGGCCCTAAGACGCATTAAAGTGACCCCTACTGTAACAAAAGAGTTAATAATCCGTTTAGAAAACAATCAGATCCCTGGCCATGAGAAAAGCCCCCCCGCTAAGTCTTTCTGTAAAGAGGAGGAGGTGCGAATTCACCTTTTTTTTTTTTTTCAGTCGGCAATCTTGTTGAACATCGCTTGTTTTCATCGCTCTCTCTACGGGGAATGATGGAACTGTATTCCCCGGCAGCTCTCAGCCGCAGTCGGCAAATAAAAAAGACAACGCGGTTGAGTTTCACAAGCTGGGCTGGGGGGGTCGGGGGGGTGGGGGTTGGCCATTTTGAGCGATTCATAGTGACCCGTGCTGGAGGTCAGGGATTGTTATCAGCCTCATCCACTGTAAATGAATCCCATTGGACTTCTAAAGCAGCTATTAACAAACAAACACCGGCACGCCCGTTAATTGCTAATGATAGGCTCTTTGTCTAGTGTTTCCCCTCTGGGTCAAAGTGTTCAACCTGAAGGATCCATCTCCAGGCGAATGGCTGTCAGGTCACGCCGCCACCGATATAATAAGGTGATAGAAGCCATTAAGACTTTGAATGACATCTCCCGCGCTGTATGTCAAATATCATGGTGATTAAAAAAAATTGTTAGAGAGTGATAAAATAAGTACGAGCTGAGCGTGAGAGACCGTAAAACGTAGCCGAATGTATTACCTCAGGCAGGCTTATCTGTTATGCGTCAGAGCGATCCATCTGTTTTAACATCAGGTCAGAGCTGAATCTATCACTGCTTATCTCCGCTGTCAAGTAGGTGAGGAAAGGTTTCTTTCTTTATCTCTGCCTCTTGTCCTTCCTTCCCTGCCTCTGCTCCCTCCACAATCTCTGACGTCCTGGAAGCTGATCACAAAGCCCGCAGAAGGCAATTTATCTAGCAAAAATAAAACAACAACGGAAGGTATGTGACAATTAAGTGAGATTTTGCGTCTTTGCAAAGCACGTCAGCCCTTATCACGCGTCATTTTTGTTGACTTCTTGTGCTTTGTGTTTCAGGAAATTAACATTTGTTTTTTTGGGGTTTTTTTGTGAAAACAGTATCAGAGACGAGTAGAATTATTTCACCTTATCGTCAAGATTTCTCATTGGGTTCACTAAGATTTGGAGTTCACAGGAGACTAGAGAGAACTGTTGGGAAAAGATGCTTAAAATAAACCAATCAATCGCTCTGCACACGTTACTCATTGAAAAAGAAACTTTACTAATTACTCAACAGCAAAAAGTAATTACTCTCATTGCTTTTTACGCTACTTTCGTTACTCGGCACATCTCTGTCAAAGTTGTCTTTAAAGGACTTAAAATCCCCCGTAGATATGTATGGAGCAGCAGTTTTATTGATAACGTGGTAACACCGTTTACTTTAATATTGTTCATTTGTCCTATTTTCTTTGAGGCTACCCTTCAGCCCCTGTGCTAAGCTAACACCTTCCCCAGCAGACCTTTTTTTTTCCCAAGACGATGGCGAGACGGCACCGACGTCACTAAACACTGCGACTGTATCAACGTGACGACAAAATCTCTCTCTTCATTTTCAGATAGGGGGCGAATATATTCGACTGTTTTGCGTTTGTTTTCGACGCGGCAGTTCACACGATGTAGCACAATCAGCAGAACTTACTTAAGGTGAAGTTAACAACAACAGGTCTTGGGAGAAAGAAAGGAAGTGATGTTTTAGCCAGTTTGAAGGAAATATTTAACATAATCTGATGACTAAAAAACAGCTTTCATTGAACATTTCATTCAACCATGCTGGAATAGTTACGTTTTTTTCTTTCACTCCGATGAGCCTAAAATGCACACGCGACTGTAACTTGACTCAAAAAAGAAACAAAGACAGGATGAGGTTGACAAAAATAAAAATGAAAATCTAACAAGGATATTTGACACAGGACGAAGACGAAGACTAAATAAAGGAAATAGCTGACAAAACGAACACTGCTGTCCGGTGAACACACGGAGATGAAACTGATACCGACCCTGCATCAAACTTCTGGCAAGACGGTGAGCAAGCACACCTCACAAATACACGGATTAGTAAGTCTAACGTCATTACTAATTCATATATTGTGATCCCGTGCACTACTCCATACTGAAAAAAGTGATCACATCACTGCAATGCAATGCTAAATCACATCACTGCTAGAGGGACATTTTTACAGATAATGTTCTTTCAACACTCCATTACTGCTGAAAAAAAGTGGAAATGTTGCAAGTAATATCTCTGAATGCCAATTATTTAATCATCGTTGCATTACTGCCATCATCCCTCCTTTGTTGAAGTGTGAGCAAACAAAGAACAAAAAAAAAAAGGGTTTTTGGGTTACTTCATTTACCTCACTGCAAATTACCCAGGAGGAAATGGCCAGTGCAAGTGGATTGTGGGACTTTATTTGAATGTTTCCTGCAGTAAGTTATTCCTTTGTCTGGGCCGAGCTAATAGCAGGGAATGGGATTCAAATAGAGTCAAGCTGCCTCCTGAGATCCCTCAATCCACCGTCGCCATAAAAAGAGGTCTGAGGCCAGTCTAAATATTTGGTAGTCTTAGCAGGTTCATGTTAAAAGACACACACACACACACACACGCACGCAAAGCACACACACACATGGTGAATGCACAAGCAGGCCGAGGCTGTGAAGTTGAATGGCATAGCTCAAAGCCTTCCTCCCCCTTTCCCTGCCTCTTTCTCTCTCTAAACCGCCAAACCATTCTCCCCCTTTCTCCAGCTCAGAGGAATTCATTAACTGCCTCTCCACAGAGACACTATGGAAATCAGGCAGCTACAAAGGCAGAGAGAGAGGGAGAGAGAGAGAGGGAGGGAGAGAAGAGGGAGGGGTGGTGGTGGCGGTGGTGGTGAATGGGGCTATATTATCCTATTAGATGGTGGATATGTCTCGTTTCCCTCCCCTGTCAAGAGAAAAACATTAATTTTAAGTGCGAAACGAGACAGAGGGAGGGAGACAGAGAGAGAGGGATGGAGAGAAAGAGAGGGAGAGCGAGAGAGAAAGAGAGAGAGAAAGAGAGAGAGAAAGAGAGAGAGAGGGAGGGAGAAATGGTGAGGGTCTTTAACATTGCTCTTTTATCGAGCTGAAATGGAGAGTCCCCTGGCTCCATTTACCTTGGCAATGAGGATAGAGTCGCTCTCCATGAATGCCATTTAAAATGCCATGGAGATTAAGCATCCTCTCTCTTTCTCTGTTTCTCACACACACTCACACACACACACACACATCAGCAGCAGCAGCAGCAGCGGTGGCGGCGGCGGCGGTGCTCGTCATAATATGTGTTTAGGAAAACAGCTTTGAGATTCATGAGTAAAGCCCTTTAGGTGCCAGCGCTGAGGAGGGAAGAGAACGGGAGAAAGAGACAGAGAGGACCATCACTTAGCCAGAGTGGGCTTTAAGCACTGTAATTAAATCATTAGATCCTCCCTCCCTCCCTCCCTCCCTCCCACCCCTTCCTCTCCTCTCTCCGCTCTCCCTCTCTCTCTCTCTCTCTCTCTCTCTCTCTCTCTCTCTCTCTCTCTCAGCTCAGCCAAGCTCATCAGGGGCTCCAGTGTGAAATGATGAATCTGTATTTATGGGGATGGAGTAATTACACAGCTAACCTCTGAGGGAACCCAGGAGGGCCACAGGGCCACCAAGCAGGGCGCAGGGTGCTCAACCTCATTAGCACTGCCAGAATGTGTGTGACAGTGTATGTGTGTGTGTGTGTGTGCGTGTGTCTGTGTCTGTGGGTGTGGGTGTGTGTGTGTTCAAAGGAGCAGATTGAAACAGAGTAGCTGTTTTGATAGTTAAGCCTGTCAGTGAGGACACATCAATATGTATCCATCCAGGTTTTTTTGGACACTTTTCCACATAAAAAAAAAAAGAACATTCGATTTTTCTCGCATCTCATATCTCAAGTTGATAGTTTAAACTTTTTTTTTTTTTGTTGTTAATTACCAACTATACTCGACATCAGTGACCTTATTCCTATAGGCCGAGAAGAATACAGTTAGTCCATTCTTCTCAACACACATCTGTCATTTTCCACTCCACAGCTCCTGTGTGCTCCCTATCTCTGCTGCTATCTCTTATCCTCGTCAATCTCTGTCATTACCTCCAGACTCCTTTATCTTCGCTCGGAAAATATGCTCCCACCGACTTCCGTCGATAATCACGGACATTCCTCTCGGATCTGGCCGACCATATCGATGCCTCCTGGCCCATCTGCTGGACAGAATGTCCCAGCATACCCTGCGGATCAGCTGTCAAAGCGTGGAGGGGAAATGACACCTAAAATATGCGAGTTAGTCTCTAAATAGTTAAAAAAATTGTTTGTATTATTATTATTACTATTATTATTATTATTATTATTATTACTATTACTATTATTATTACTATTATTATTATTACTATTACTATTATTATCATTATTATACGAATAATACTGAAAGTGCATGTGCACAACAATAAGAAGAAAAAGAAGAAAAAAGACCGTTTGTTAAATAAAGTCATACTGACCACAAAAAAAAGGCGAATACACACTGCACACACGTGCACACCATGTACACACTTGCACACACTTCACAGGTTTTCTCTTCTGTATAGACACAGTGAAGACTGCAGAAATTAGATCACACACACTAACACTCACACTGACACTCACACACACACACACACACACACACACACGACCTAGGCTAACCAATGCACTAATCGCCTGCCCCGGGCATAGGAGGAGCTTGGTGCTTAAGTAGGCTGCCAATCAGTCAGTCAGCTCCACATCCAGAAGCTCCTGCGGCCAGATACACGCATCACTCCGCACTCGAGGTGCCAAACTGCGGCTCTGATACAACTCCGGGTCGGTGGAAGTGTGGAAGCTTGACAGTTTCTTAAAGGGGGGACTCTGGTGATTTAGACGCCCCCTTCATCCTCTTCTACTTCTTTCTGGGGATTGCTACTTTCTCTTTTTTTTCCCCTCCCTGCCTCCTCTTGCTGTTGTGTGACTTTGGCTTTGAGAGAGATTTACAGTAAGCCGTTTTCCGGACATGTCTTTCCCTCAGCTGGGGTACCCCCAGTTCCTCAGTGCCTCCCATGAGGTGTACGGGGGCGAGCGGCCGGCCTCTGCCCGGGAAGGAGGCACTGAAGGCGGCTTGAGCTCGTCCGCTACCGCCGCGGCTGTCGGCTCCATGCTGGGGATGTACGGGAACCCATGGGCGGCTCACAACTACAGTGCCTTTCTGCCGTACAGCGGAGCCACAGACCTCGCCCTCATATCCCAGATGGTGAGAGTTGATACTTCAGCTCAGGTGTTAATGATAGACTATCATTGCTTTTTTATTTTTTTTTTGGTCCGGCTGATCTCTTGTCTATTGTAAACTAATGCGCAATTATCCAGTGGTTTAAAGTGATTAAGATATGTAAATACGGACCATTCTTCTTTCTGGCATATTTGTGGCTTTACAATCGGTAATAAATAATACATGTATGAAGTCCAAACCGCCCATTGTCAGTTAACGTGTCATCATGTGTATGATTATGCGTTTAATATATGCAGCCGACAGTATAAAGGTTCTGAATGGCAACATGTTTCCTACAGAAGCTATCATCGTTAAGGTTAAACTTTGTAAATGTCAGTGCAGATTTGTGTGTGTGAATTATAGAAATGTTAATGAGAAAGTCCCCGGTAATGTAGACGTTATCTGCTGTATGTGTATGCAAGACAACGTTTGTTAATTTGAAAGAAAAAAAAAAAACACAATTAATAATTAATAATGTAGGAAGCGTTATGTTCAGAGACCGTTTAGAAATGACTTAATTTCCTTACTGGTTTGTTAAAATCGAAACAAAAATTGAAATGTTTAAATATGATTCAAAAATGATACACTGTAGGAACTAAAATCATAAATATGGATTTTTGTATTGGCTATTTTCTTAATTCAGGATTTGTCTAATTCCTGATTCCCTGATTTAAAAAAAAAAAGCCTATTTGGTGTCAAATTGACATTGATATTGAAACTTTTCAAAACTTTTTGCTGCACAAATAACCATTTACAAATCTGTTTTTTATTTATTTTTTACTCTGAACTTGAAGAGGAAATAATTTTCCAGACAAGTCGCTCAACAAGTTGTCACCTTTCTCTCTCCAATAACATTTCAGGGCTCCCAGTATGAGCTGAAGGACAGCCCGGGGTCCCACCCTGCCTCTCTACCTGTCCACGCCGCGCAAGGCTTCTATCCATACGGCCAGTACCCGTACGGGGACCCGTCGAGGGCCAAGACGGCCACCCGGGAGACCACCAGCACCCTGAAGGCCTGGCTGCAGGAGCATCAGAAGAACCCGTACCCCACAAAGGGAGAGAAGATCATGCTTGCCATCATAACCCGGATGACACTCACACAGGTGGGTAATGTTTCAGCTGTGGTTTGACCTTAAACATTCAGCCCAGTGTTACTTATCAGGGGCCCTCTACACCCTGGGAGACATCCGATGAGACACCAGTCTCCATACAGAATTATACATTTGTTTGTTTTTCAAAAGTTATGTCATACTCATCACTTGCTGTAAGAGGTGAATTATCAACTTGCTGCATTACTTAATATGATAATACAGCTGCCAGAGGCTACTTGAATAAAGTCACACTTCCACCCCGAGAGAGAAAAGTCTCCAGATATTTCAAAGCCCGTTTAATGATAACGACGAATTATGGAGAAGAATAATGAGGGTTTTTACACATTTGATCATTTCACATTTTGCAGCCACGTATTATCAAACATTATCATTTTTTATTCCGATGTATAATGCGTGAAAACAAATGTCTCCTTTTTCCAGGTGTCGACGTGGTTCGCAAACGCCCGCAGACGCCTCAAGAAGGAGAACAAGGTAACCTGGGGCCGCAGCGCCGAGGACCGGGACGGGCGCATCTTCAGCAGCGACAACGAGGACGAGCATGGCAAGAACGGCAGCGACGACGAAGACGAAGAGGAGGAAATTGATTTGGAAACGGTCGATATCGAGAGACCTGAGGTGGAGCTGCGAGCGGGGGAGCAGGGCTCCAGGAAGGGAGAGGGAGAGGCGGAGGCAGGCCTGGCCGACAGAGAGCAGGCCTCGGAGCCGAAGAGCTCAGAGAGCAGCAGGACGCTTTCTGTGGAGGGCCTGAAAGGAGTGGAGGCGGCTATTTCTCTCAATAGATCGCCTGTTGTCAAACTCGCAGTGGACCGTTCTCCCAGCAGACAGGAGTGCCAGAGACCGCCGCAGAGCAAACCCAAAATCTGGTCCCTTGCTGAGACCGCCACGGCCCCGGACAGTTCTCACAAACCTTCCCCCGCGGCCCATGCGCACCACCCGGCTTTGGCCTCCGCCGGCCACCCGGCCTTACTCCCGGGTCATGGGATTTATACATGCCAGATTGGCAAACTGCACAACTGGGCCAACGCGGCTTTTCTGAACGCCAACTCTATTTTGAACATGAGGTCGCTCCTCGGAGGGGCGCCAGCCGGACACCTGCCTCTCCACGGCGCGGTGCCGGTTGCGCGTCATGACGCACGGCCAGCGGCGGCGACGGGCCCCGGAACTTCGGGGACGGAGGACGACAGTGATGTCGAGTCGTCGGGAAGCTTCAGTCCAAAAAGAGATGGTACGGACTGCATTCGTTTGCACAACCCTCTGTAATTAATTTGCTTACTGAGCAGGCCTCGTCGTGACGCATGTGCCAACAAGAACTGATCCAACAAAAATAATTATCAACAGGACAATAAAAATGCAATATAATATAATTATAACCAATAAATTGTTATTCATTTGGTCTTATTCTTCTTTCTTTCTTTTTTTTTTTTTTTTTTTTCTTTACAGACGAAGAGAGCGACCACAGGCCCGAATCTCTGAAGTCCCCATTCCAGCTGATCACTGACAGGTAACCTCATGCATTTGAAATCAATTTGGCATTGTGACATTATCAACCTCAATTTCTCTCCACATGTCTTCTGCTAAATGAACCTTAAAGCAGAGGTAAACAGTGTTACACCTGACTGGTCGGGAGGCAGACCTCAGCACATAAATCATGTGATTGAGTCTCCACTTTAACGCCTCGTCAGGCAGCAGTCTAATATATCCTGCCCCCCCCCCCTCCCTTCCTCCCTCCCTCCCCAACAACGCTGAGTTATCGCCACCTATGTCATTTAAATAATCTGCCGCCATTTATTCACGCCCCTTCAGTGAATGCAGCTAATGTATGTCAAAGAAAACGCTGATAGCAACATCAGGGATGTAGTGGAGGGTGAAAAGACATAAAACAATTTACCCATAGTGGTTTTTTAATTTGCATAAATAAAGTTTAACATTGTTTTAGATGATCTTTAAAAATGAAACTCATAGTGTTACAAATGCTGTATTTAAAAAAAAAATTTAAAAAAAAGAAGAAAAAAAAGTATTTAGGATATTTAGGATTACCGATTTCACCTCTGACCTTTTACTTTTTGTTCTCTTCCCTCACCGCAGACCTCACCATGGGACAGCACCACAGCGAGTTCTGACGACGACATTATGAGAAGACAAAGAAAAAAAAAAAGAAAAGGAATAATTTTATTTAAAGGAGAACAGTTTAATGAAGGCTATTTTTTTGGACAGTGCGACCTGTTATAGTATTACTGTTTAGCTTCTACATGCAAAAAGAGATGGTTGTTTTTTTGTCACAGATTTGCTTGTATCTCTCTTTTATGTCCTATGAGTCTTCTTCGCCTCTTCTGTTGTGAATGGAAACCTTGATAAATTGTAAATACAGGATATGAATTTGTCTTTAAAGAATATATTTTTTGGGAACTAAATAAATGTCATTATAGTCATTTTATTATTGGAGAGTTTTTTCCCTGGACCTAATTAGAAATTGTTCATGTATGGTCAAAAATGTCGAGAAAATCAGGGGTTCAATAGAGAATCAGGGGATATATAGAGGTGTCTTGAAATTCCTCCTAACGCTTAAGTGTTTATCCACCTTTTTAGAGTTGATCAGGATTTTTATAGTGTTAACTCACAGTATATTATTTTATCCGACAGTTATCAGTTTTAATGTGCACATTGGAGCTAATCACGTCACTGAAATTGTCTTTTTCTTTTCCTCCCCCCTGAGAAAATGAAGTGTGAAGTCCCAGAGGATTTGGTATTTTAAGGGGGAAATTACAAATTGATATGTATTTGCAATAAGAAATGATTGATTTCCACTTGTTTAGTGCGCCGACCTTTTAATTGACCCCGTGAGCACTGTGTCTAGTTTGTCTTACAGTCTCAATGCCAACTAAACCATGCGGTGTCAGCCCTTTTTTAGAAAGAAAAGTCTCACCCTTATTGAAATCTGCACTCTCGCCAAAACTCGGAGACTTATGCCAGCGCCTTGGAAGCCACTGCAAACGCTGCGGAAATTGAAATTGAAGATTTCCAGGACCTTATGAACCTGCGCCTGTGCTTTCAGCCCAGGCCTCCTTGCTTTAATGTTGGATTATACCCCCTCAGTGCCACCACTGCCGCCTCTGAAATATGGATCAGACGGTAGGAAAGGCCAGCAGCCAGTATGGGGGCAGCAGCTCAGGGGGAGGTGGATGGGAGGGGAGAGGCGGCGGCGGGGGGGGGGGGGGGTTGTGTGTCACTGTGAGCTATCCTTGACGTTCACAGGCCCAAAGACGGGGTAAAGGGAGAGAGAGGATGGTGGGGGGTCTTCGGGCTGTTAATAGTGAGTGTTTCTCAAAGCTGTGCTCCTATATATATGCTTGGATTAGCAGCAGGTCATGCATGCCACATGATTTGAGTCCTGTGGCCTCTCGAGGGGCCTCGACAGAATCAGGTTCCTGTCCAGACACAATTTTAGGTTTGAAGTTTAAACTTGCTCGGCAGACAGTGCTAGAAAAAAATCTTTAAAACGTGCCTATCAAGAAACTGTTTTAGGTTCACACTTAATTGTGATAGGACAATCAATTGTCAGTTTACTGTCAAGCGGGCTGTGAGTAAAGTGAGGTCTACAGATGTTCCGTATTATGGATTAGATTAGTGCAATGTTTAGAATGAGGTTAAACTTGGGTCAGGTTACAGGGTCTGCAAAAGGCATAACAAATAAGTATATGCAGGGTTCGTAAAAAGCCTTGAAAGTTTGGGAGATACTTGTTTTTAAGAGGTACGTTGTCAAGGTTAGGGATTTGCTTGAATTTGAATATGAATGCTGGATTTCAAGAAAAAATCTGGGGTTTCATCAACACAATCACTCGTGTAAACCAAAAATTGTTTAACATTTTTAAATGACACAACCCCGTCCTCGTATTGGTTTGAAAATATTGATAAATAATAAATAATCATGATCAAAAACTTAGAATCAAAGTTCATTGGAACAGCCGGTAAAAGGAACAAAGTGACAATATACGTAGACTGCAGTGGGTATAGAGAAATTCTGTCAAGTGTATTTTTTTTTTGCAATTTCCTTTATAGAAACAGTTTAGATATGACGATAAAAGCTTTGAAAGTCTGGAAATTTCTGGTTTAGCTACCTGGAAAAGTGCTTGAATTGTAGTCTTAAGAAGCCGTGCGAACCCTGTATATAGCAATGTGTTGAATCGCTACTTGTTAGTTGACAACTGAAATGAAGGGTACTTTTGTATTCACTTTATTATTACTTGCCTAAATATAATGAGTACTTGTCTGGATGTGGCCCTGGCAGGGCAGCTGAGCAGGAAAGTACACAGTCAAATGAAAAAGACAGAATCCGAGCCAGCAGGTTCATGGTCCTGCAGATTAACTCAATGCTGCCACCTCACTCCCAGAACAAGTAAAGCAGAATAATACTTTATGGAGTACAACTGTCAGTGTGTCTGTGTGTCCAACACTGAAGTCCACTTTTCAATTCCTAACAGTTGTCAATGTAAACATTTATAAGAAACGTTTGGGTGCACATTTGACTAAATTGTCATTTTAGCTGACGAACGCCGACACACCAAACCAATAATGTTGAACACATTTGCATTTTGTCGCTGCATTCGGAAAAAAAACGCGTATCTCTAAATTTGGTGATGTTGATTTTTTATTTTTTTATTTATTAGAAATCCGTATGAATTTAACAAAAAAAGAAGAAAAGAAGAAAGGGAAGCTGAAAACGACGATATGGAGAAAGCATGGTTTACACGGGACAGAAACGACTTTGTGCTGCTGATACTATGAAGGATTCATTCTACTTCTGTTTGACTCACATTACCAAAATATACCGCAGTGCCAGGTACTCATAATTCAGGCTCCTTGCTGGCTTTATTATTCATTCAATTATTATTATTTTTTTTTACAAATGCACACATATCATGCCAGAAACCAATTTTTGTATCTTTATGGAGGATGTGTGAAAAATGTACTCTACAAAATATGCTCCCCTTTCTAACTCTAACCCCTTAAAAAAAAAAAAAAAAAGACTACAAATAACTCAGCATTCGGCCATATCGTTTGTTGAATAATCATTAAAAAAAAAAAAACTTTATCTTAAACCTGTAAATCTGACTGTTTCTAAAGCGATTTATAACTTAAATGCACTGTAAACATCACAGGTTGCAGTGTCCAACTAATGGGAGATAGTTGGTATAGGGAGATATAAAACTGAAATAATTGAGGTATAATTACCTTTTTATGGGATTCTGGATATTTCCTTATGCTGATTATAAATTGGTAGTCAGACATTGATAGTTTTAGTTATCTATAAATGACTTTAAAAGAATAGTTTGATATTTTTGATATGAAATGGACTTATTTGCGATTGTGCAAAACCCGCCATTACAAACCAGGAAATGTCATTTTTACACTTCGGTTTTTGTATAAACAAACCGAATATGAAGGGTTTATTTGTGAGGTTTATAGGTGATCGCAAATGGGATTTAAAAAAACTTTTTTCTTAACCCCTCTGTTTTCTGTCCTTGTGTTAAGTCTAGCTAACCGGCATGTTTCCTGCACAAACAGGAGCGCGGTACCGATCTTCTCATCAGTCTCTCAGCAAGAAATCGAATAAGCGTAGTTCACAAATGCTGAACTATTGCTCTGGACCTGACACGTGTGTCGACAAGCTGTGGGAAAATAATAGTCGTGACTTTGCTGGTGTTTCCTCCTCGCTCGAACAGCCTGCATTTCTTAATTCATCCACCCATTCCATCCCTTCACAGACAGAGAAAGAGAAATCAGAGATAGAATGAGCAAACTCGAGTGTAAAGAGAGAGAGGGAGAGAGATGATTCAGTGAGAGCTATCATTGATGTGTGAGAACAGCATGGAAGGAAGCCAGACACTTGAGGCCATTTTCACTTCCTCTGCCAACTCTGACAGACTGCCACCAGCACCGCTGAGGAGAATATCAGCCACTCTTTCTCTTATACACACTTCACTTTTTCCACACTTCATCGCAGCCAGATCACGCCACTCTTCTTCCAAGTACCCAAACAATATGTTATTCTTTCAAAGTTGGATGTCAGCGAGCTTAGCATGATGGCGCTGAAAATGACATCAAACGGCCGTTTAATCAGTTACACAGCGTGTCCAAAAAACATGTTTCGTTATGAAAGGAGTGGAAAAAGTGAGCAGATCCAAAATATGATTAGTGTTTGCTGGCGGGTGCTGCCGGGAAAAAAAAAAAAAAAAAACTTCTTCAGAGTTTCAAAGTTTATGCTTCATGTTGGTTGTTTGTCACCCAAGCTGCCCCAAAAACTTTTCAGAACGTAGAACTGGTACACGCTGTAAACAGCCAGCCATGAGTGAGGAAAACCACCACCGCTAACTCCTCTGAATAACACTCTTTCTGTGGAGTTTTCAGAGTCGCATCAGCCCCTCAGACTCTCCCTGTGAATGGAGTCTTCATTGGTGCTCTGGTGTTCTGATATAGGCTCTTTGGTGAGTTCTAATCCCTATTAAAGAGGTAGATTATGGAAGGGATTTGTCTTTGATTTGCCTGTCCCACTGCTCCTTTCTGTCAGCACCTCGCTCCCTCTATATATCCTTCCCTCGTTCTTTTGCTCTCCGCTCCTCTGTCTGTCTCGATGGCATGGTTGATGGTCAGGGATTGAACAATGATTGCCTCCATGTGTCATCCCCCTCGCACTCCCACCCTCAGCCATCCTCCTGTGATTATGGCCACATGTGCGAGGGCCCCCGGTCGCCTGAATAGATTTGTTAAAGGCCCCCAGTGGATGTGAGTGGCCCGGGCCCCGTAGCCTGGCCCTCGTGTGCACTTCTATCCCCTTTCGAGGCACTCCGCATGGGGGTGAGCTCCCTGCCAGTCCCATCCCCTCCCACCACAGTGCCTACCCCTCCCACTCTCCTCCGCTCCTCCGCCACGCAGAGATAATCAGGCTTATGTAAAGACGACGTGCTCTTTTGACAGTCATCAGCTCATCAGTGATCCAATCAAGCCCAAATCCGCCATTGTTCGCCCCTCAAAGTGTCTCAAATCCGCTTGTGCAGGAGAGAGGGGCTGCGCTCTTTATCCTGCCAATCACTCCTGACATTCCTGCCCCTGTTGCCATGGCCTGGGGTCAGAGGTTGGGAAAACAGAGAGCATGAGCTGACTCGGGGAGAATGGCGGAGCGCTAAAGAAGGGACTCTCCGCGCAACGGCCCCATTGGTCAGCCAACGCAGGGGGTAAATGTAGACAAGTTAGGACTCTATAGCCCCGCTGAGAGGGCCAGCCGGACAGAAAGAGACGTGGGCCTGGGAGGAGAAAGAAAGGGGGGATGATGAGGCAGAGAAAGGGCCAAGGGAAGAGAAAGAGGGCATGAGAGGTGTGTGAGGAGAAAGGAGGAAAAAGAGGGTTAGGGAGGGACAGTGTTTGATTGCCAAATAGGCTTTGCAGAGCTTGACCTCAAGGGGCTCGGAGAAGAAAAGGCCTGACACACAGTTAGAGAAATAATGAACATGCGAGTTAATATTTCTTGAATTCGTAATGGATTGTCTGCGCGTAGAATGTAGAAATGAAGCATGTTTCATCGCAAAAAATCCCACTATTATTGATTCCATACAGCTGTGGCTCAAGAACAAACCGCCTACAAAAAAAAAATAAATAGAAAATGTTTGATCCATGTGTGTGTGTGTGTGTGTGTGTGTGTGTGTGTGTGAATGCTGGCTGGCGAGCTGTAATTTGAAATGGAAATGTACCTCCCAACGCAATGAAACTAATACATGTCATTGCAGGATAAGCAGGGCACTGGGTTAAATCTGTTGTAATGTTGTCAAAAGAATAATTTTCTGTACCCAATGTATACGTAAGTGAGCAAATGTTTAGCCTAGACAAGATATCATAGGGAATTTACGCCATTCACTGTTCCTCCATAGGGATTAGCGGAATTAAGCGTTTACACAAAAGCAAAGTATCAAAACTCATGAGTAATTCAACAAGCGCCGCAATTCTGAGTTTACGGAGTGCTGCTTCTTAGCCTGCGTTTATTGTCGCGCTGCAGCTGCGAGTACCGTACAGACAAATAGCAAACATTGTCAATGCCTTTTAAAGGAGACAAATTTAATATACAGGGAAAATACACACAACAAATACTATGAAAGGGTGGGAGTGATAAGTCTTTTCTCTTGTTGCCTGCCCATTCAGAGCAATAATCTGAGGGAAGAAGCAGATTAGGACAGAGGGAGGGTTCGTGGCCGAGTGTTCGCATCGCTGGCTCCTTTCAGCCATTTTGAAACAATGTTTATCCACTGGTTTGTTATAGCGTAGCAACTTAGCTTAGTTTACTGCTGTGAGAGTCCTGAGGGGGCTGAGGACTCGCTGCGTCTTTGTTCAGCATCCATTGAGACGGACTGGTGTATTAGAGCGGGGCGGAGAAGCTCCACTAAATTAATTCATATGCGATCGTAGCGATTTCTGCAATTTGTGCCTCAGTTTGTGAAATAACTGGGAAATGTCGGAGGGAATGTGCTCACCAAAGTCTCATTGTAGGTTTGTACTGCCGATGTTCCGTCGTGAGGAGGAAAAAATAGTCCTCGGCATGACTTTTTTTTCGTGACCAAAAATCCCCTTTGTGGCATTTGAACTGCAGGAAATGTCTGTTTCTCTCTCTATTATTATCTGCCAGCGCAGGAAGATTTTCTTTAACATACTTGATATTTTTTATTCCAACCATCAAATGACAGTATGACAACAATGTGACAATATGAAAAAGGGTCGCTTGGCAGTGATGAACCTACGTTGAATAATCATTTAGCTCATTGTTTAGCTGTCGGTCTGCAACTTTACTGTTTTGGTTCACTCTTACCGTTCTCATACTGTCATACTGTAGCTGTTTTTGGTAAAAAAGCACTAAAAAATCTGCTGTACGCTACCTGCTCTGCACCCAATTGCAGACGTTCAAAGTTAAGCCTCAGACATACTTTTCCTTTCCTCAGAGAGCTGTGGACTTGAACCAGTCACGAGCATGCGGTCATATTTTTATTGAGACGAAATATAAATGTGAGCGACGGCGGATCTCCTCACACAACGTCTCCTCAAAACAATCATCCATTTTGTCCGATTCTTCTTCTTCTTCTTCTTCTTCTTCTTCTTCTTCTTCTTCTTGGAATGAATCTGGAGCATGCACAGTTGGGGGACTTGCTATACGTAAAGTCCGCGCACTCACACATTTTGGGCTGCACACGAACGGTCCACTCGGCGTCCGTGCAGATCCTCACAGACATGTGTGGACGACGTCATTCACGGCACAAAAAACAAACGAACCCTCATGGACACGGAGAAATGCGGAAAGTATGAATTGGCCTTTAGTGACTAGCTGGTCAACGTAGTGTAGCATGTGGAGAATGTTGCCTCGTAACTGCCGTAAGTGTAAATAAGCAACGATTTGCGAGCAAGTTATCCATATCAACTTAAAAGTTGATGACATGTGTTGATACCATTGTTGTGTTTTCAACTTGTCTTTACTGTCCCCTAGTGGCAACACTTATCAGTTATTGCAGATATTAAGCCCTAGGAGAAAAAAACACCTAAAATAACACAACATACCCAAAATGAATCAGGAATAGGTCCTCAACCAGAAGTAAACCTATTTCTATTATCATTCCAGATTAAATGAACATTCAATAAAGGAAAAATTAATCTATCGCCTCGTGTATAATCTAAATTTCTAAGGTAATATCACCATTATAACCAAGATGCCATTAATAATGATGCAACTGAATATATTCTCCTACTCTTTACCACAACTGAGGCTTAACATTTGATGAAAAAAACATCAAACAATATACCTTTTGTGATTCAATTTATAAAGATATACTCAGGCGGTCTCCTTGTTTTGGCTTATGTTTACTTTCTACATGTTGACTGTTTACTGGAAGTTTTATTTTAAAACACTATTTATTTCTATACAGCTAAGTTTCAATTAACATAAATCTCCCAAACACATTGAAAGAGTCGAAACAATATAATGAATGAGCTCGAAGCTATACAAGCAGATAAAATGCAGAATAATTCATTATTTTGAGGAAGAAACTTTCTCATTATAATAACATCTTTTTTTTTTTTTTTTTTTCTTTCATCAAATTGGCTGAAATGGGCTTCCATAGAAACAGGTTGAAGTCAGTTCACCGTGCCGCAATTTTTCCCTTTCGCTTGTTTTGAAAAAGAGGACACTTTCGATGATAACCGACACATATTACAAGATACGATGAGGATTGTCAGTTTACAGTAAGCAAGAGTGCGAAAAAAACAAACAACCCCTCTGCTGTCTTCCACTGTGTTGATAATGACAGATGGCTCATGGGTCACATATCGTCACAGTGTAATTACAGATGAGATGCATGCACACACACTATCATTCTACGCACACAGTTGCGGAGTAATGTGAGTCCTCATTCATCTGCCCAAGTCGTTTAGGGTAATAGAGCTTAATGGAGTATATTAACCCTGTCCAGCTTGCCTACCCCCTCAGATGTATGTGTGTGTGTGTTCATGCACGTGCACAGGGAAAGGGGAAACCTGCCAACTGTTTATCTGCAAGGGACACACACACACACACAGAGACACACAGACACACACACACACACTGGGGGAGCAAAGATCTGGTTTCCCACTGTCACAGATGCTTACCCGCCTCTCCATTAGTGATGTGATTGGAGTGGACACAGAAAACCAGCAGCTTCGTTCCCACAGGGGCAATCTGAGGAAATTATTGCCCCCGCTCCTCTCCGGGGAATGTCAGCGCTTCAGCAAGAAGCACTTAATCGACTGCTATCACATGCAACTCTCTGTCAACCACATAGCATGGGTTTTTGAGCGTTTGCTGTGGATTAATACTTTGTGAAATAGCGTGTGATGATATGTGATCAGTCATGGCACGCAGTAAGAGGCTCGGGAGGGATCTCTGGATGTGGAATCGGAAGATCAGACACTGGGGAAGTGACAGGGAGATAATAACTGGAGAATGAAGATTGATAGGACAGTGAAGCTCTTCCACTGTGCTTTTATGCCATTTTTTCTGCGTGGCACAAGGAGAAAATCATTTCGTAATCCATAAAGATCATTATAGTTTTTCATCTCGTTTGGCTGTCCTGGTGCGAATTCTGTAGGAACGTGACGTACAATGAACCTGCTGCTTAAGATGTAGCGAAACACATTGAAACAAAGGGTGTTAACTCAGTATGGTAAGATGTCACGGCTTACACTGCTGGAGGCGGACTAAAGTCCTGGGAGGTCCAGTCAGGGAATGTAACATGACAGCCACACCCAAGTGTGTGCATGCAGACAAGCAAACCTACTGTACTGGTCTTTGGTCGGTCACAAAACTGCGGCCGACCTTTTCACCCCGGTCAATAACAACTGCAAGTTGAGCCCACTGCGCCCTCAGGCTAACACCACCACACACACACACACACACAGACACACATCATACAATAATATGGTTGTAGTTCCCTTAACCACCAGAGGATGGCACCTGAGGTCTAAGCAGTGGGACTGGAGTGATCATGTGAAACACTGGGGAAAATATTCCCCTTTTCATGGTATTCCCCAATCGGAACAATCTAAAGCGGACCCTGGTGTGACGATCTGAGATTAAAGGCGGTCCTCAGGTTTAAGATTTCTTTTTGATTTTCAAGAAATAGTCACTTTGTAACTTCCACTTAAAGGATTGAAGGTCATTCATGTGGAAATAGAAATAATTCTTGGTTATCTTCTATCTCTTTAAACACAGAAATAGCTGAAAGTACAAAGATGTTTGACTTTATTTAAAAACAAAACAAATAAAAAAAAAAAAAAACATGTTTCATAACTGCTTTTAGTTGTTTGTGCTGCTCACACTTGGTTCATTTTACAACACGCATTAAAACTTAACACAATTAGTCACACTATAAGTCAATTTAAAACCATGATTCCAAACTTACTCTGTTTTGAACTGTGTTCTGTTGTCTGGTTGTATACATTGTGCTCTCGCATCAATGGAAATTAGGATATTCCCTCGACGATTCCTCAAGTTTTAATAAAGGTTAGATGACTGAATGAAAAATCGTTGTTTCATCACCTTTATACTTCATAGCTTTTCCTAATTTATGAGAATTTCTCATGGATATGATTTTGACGGCGTGTTTCAGTCAGTGGTGGAAGAGGTATTCTTTTACTCATGCGTTCAGAATCTGACTCAGCTAAAAGTGCAAAAGTATTAGCATCAAAATACATTTAAAGTTCCAAAAGTAAAAGTAGTCACTGTGCGGAATGGCTCTTCTCAGAATAACGCATTGGATTATAATTATTGATGTTGTAGCTTGTTAAAATGAGGCTGATTTGAATGACTTTATATATTTTTTCGTCTGAATCGGCAAAGTAAATAGTAACTCAAGTTTTGGAATAATCATAGTGGGATGAAAAGTACAATATGTGCCTCTGAAATGTAGCGAAGTAGAAATAAAAAGTAGCGTACAATGGTAATAATGTTAATAGTAATAGTAGAGTACAAGTACTTCAGTTAATGCACTTTGTTGCTGCTCACTGCTGGTTTCAGACGTGTGTGTTTGAGTCTCAGAAACCTTAACTGAAAGAAAAAGGTAAATACAATGAAAATTCATATGCTCTTTATCTGTGATTGTCTTCCCTCCCTAATCCAAAATAAGTATATTTCTGTTTTCAAAGCTTTATAACAGGGATTTAGACGTAGCTGAACACAAACATCAGTAATGTCATTATATAGGACAACATAGTGGAGCGCTCAGATTTTTCCTTCGGGGGGATATCGGACATATTTTTTGCAATGGGACAAAAAACACACGTCCACATGAATGATGATATTAAGCCGTAACAGTTGGATTCCTAAATAAGCACCTGTTTGCTAAAAAAGTGTGGTCTCCCCCTTGGTGAGAAAATCACAGCGGTGTCATCAGACTGGTGGCAAAATAGCTGCAAAGATACCATCGCTGGCAGTTTCATCTCAGAAAAAAACAATATCAACACTCTTAATTCAGTTTATTTAATTAATTTTATTTGATTGTTTCACTTGATAACACACGGCTCCGAATAAGCAACACCACAAAAGTGGTTAATTTAGGCTCCTTAAATGAAATAGCAACAAGGCTAGCGTGTCGCTAACCATCTGGGAAGGATGCGTGAACGCTCCTGAATCATAATAATGTGAGGTTTTGTGTGCTCTTCCCATCACAAATAGACATTTTTACATTTCTGTTTTTGTAGGGATTAAACACGCGTTTTAATTAGTGAGCTTTAAAAGGTCCTGTTAAGAGTTTGTTTTTTTTAAACCTTTGGATATAGCGGTTTTGTGTGCTTTTTCACATTTCACGTTTTTACTTAGTGAGCTTTAAAAGGTCCTGTTAAGAGGGTTTTGTTACCTTTAGATAGAGCCAGGCAAACCGAATGTAATAGCAAAGGAGAAAGTCAGGTGCCATGGTTTAAAAAACCAGCAAAGTCCACATTGGGAGGAGGTGGAGACTTATTTTAATCTGAAATATGATCTTTTCCTAAACCTAACCAAGTAGTTTTGTTGCCTAAATCTAAATCAAGTTTTGTTTCAATTCGCAACGTTCACCACGTGTTTAAAAACTGCGCAGTTAAGTTTCACTTGAAGGGGTGAAGGGGATGATAGGTCAATGTTGTATACATAAGATTTCCGCTGCCCCCTAGTGGCCAAAAAAAAATCGGTCATTGCAGGGTTAAAGGAAAAAAAAAATATATTGATTTTGCAACAATTATTATTATTTTTACACATACTGTAGTACAGCAGTAGGGTTTGTGGGAACCCCAACAATGATGAAAACAGACAGTCAACAAAACGGTAAAAAGAACTGCGCGTAAAAAAATAGATTAGAAAAATAGAAAAGAAAAACAGACGGAGAAAATAAACAAACAAAAAAAACAAGGCAGACCAAGAGTGCTAAACGACAAATAAACAGATAGGGCAACAGACAGAGGATCAGTGAGAGAGTTAGGATAGGTTAAAAGTGTTTGTAAAAGGCTCTATCGGTCCCTGTGGACTGAGGCTTGAAGAGCTGAATAATGTATGTCCGCTCCCGGAGTAATGAAGTGGAAGTGATAGGGAGGAATACGGCTGGCCTCCCAGGGCTCAACGCAAACTGTACATACTCTTAAGAGCTGCCTGTAGCCTAAACCTGTCTCCCTCTCTGCCTCTGTCTGTCTCCGTCCACTTCTTCTACGCACACACTGACACGCACGCACTGCACAGCGGCTAAGAGGGTTAGCTTGTCTCTGTTCCCGTATCCTACATCATTGATGAGGGAGACCAGGGCATTTATAGTATCCCACTCAGAGTTCAGCAGCTCCAGATCTTCCATGAGGCTCTTATTAGACATGAGCAGAGGATGCAGCAGATAGCATGGCTGCCGCTCAGTGGTCAGACAGGTACTCGGTGTTGGCAGCCTTGTTTGCGGATCAGATCGAGCACTTGTACTCGGTCGGTGCAATTGTGCTTAACAAGAGGCAGCTGCTGCTGAAGGCCGTGTCATGGCTATTTTCTTTCCTCATGATCCATTTATTGCCTGTACTCCTGTGTCATCTTCTTTCTCTCCGAAAATATCCCACCTTTTTTCATCACAGAGCAGAGGTAGAGGGAAAAGGTGGAGAAGTTACCTTGTGTTACCTCCCTGTGTTCTGGTGTCTGATGGTGGAGCACGGTGAGCAGAGGTATAGGAAGTCCTGCAGGGAAACCACTTCTCTCCTCATTCTGTTTCACTTCCCTTCAAACAATCCGGACATAGATGTCTCCTCTTAATTCCAACTCCCCATCTTGGCCGGAGTTACATAGATGATAAGATTGATACCACAATCATATTAGTTTTTATACAATACACTGAACAGAAGGCCACAAAGACTGGAACACAGGTGGGAACAGCAAGGCCTTGGCTCTGTCCAAAAGTAACTAAATCTACCTACCAGTACTTTTGAAATTCACTAATTAACACGCTGTATCTCAAGTGTTTAATCAGTGCAAAAACCAAAGTGTAAAAGTTACAAATTGTGATTTTAACGGCAGGTAGCCGGGCAGCAAGTGGGAGAATCCCGTATCTCCCACTTGGTGAGAAAATCACAGCGGTGTCATCAGACTGGTGGCAAAATGGCTGCAAAGATACCATCGCTGGCAGTTTCATCTAAGAAAAAAAACAATATCAACACTGTTAATTCAGTTTATTTACAAGGACCGATACACACAGTTTGATTGTTTCACTTGGTAACACACGGCTCCGAATAAGCAACACCACAAAAGTGGTTAATTTAGGCTCTTTAAATGATATAACAACAAAGGCTAGCGTGTCGCTAACCATCTGGGAAGGATGCGTGAACGCTCCTGAATCGTAATAATGTGAGGTTTTGTGTGCTCTTCCCATCACAAATAGACATTTTTACATTTCTGTTTTTGTAGGGATTAAACACGCGTTTTAATTAGTGAGCTTTAAAAGGTCCTGTTAAGAGTTTTTTTTTTTTTTAAACCTTTGGATATAGCCAGGCCACCCGAATGTTATAGCAAAGGAGGAAGTCAGGTGCCCTGGTATAAAAAGCAACAAAGTCCGCATTGGCAGGCGGTGGGTGTGGGTGGATGGGACGAACAAAACACATAACTTTCAACACATAACCCAAGAGCTCAACACGTTGACATGTGTTAAGTTACATAACAAGTAGACTTATTTTAATCCAAAACATGATCTTTTCCTAAACCTAACGAAGTAGTTTTGTTTCAATTACGTTTCACTTTCGCGATGTGCAGCTTGGTGCCATTTGTCTGAAGCGTTACAATGGTAGTGATAACCACCGATAACGGTCATTCAGTGGGCCGATAACATTCGAAATGGGTGGCCAGGCTAGCTCTGTCTGTTTCTTTTAGCTAAGCTACACTAACTGGCGGCTGGCGATGAAGAAAGTGAAGAAGAAAGTGAAATAAGTGTATTTCCCGAATTGTCAATCTTTTCCTTTACTTAATATTTTTTTTGTAACCAGGAGACTGTACACATGCATGTTTCCTCTCCACTCTGACTTCGACTTCTGGAAACAATAAAGCCATGTTTTCACTGAGGTTGCTACGTGCATTCTCACTTCATTCAGCACCACCCACTGAGATACTTTCTTCAAGGTGAAACGGCTTGAACGGAGATGAAGGCTCTAAAAAGCATCTACATGTTAAACAGTGATTAAAATTGCATAGATTTCAGACTTTAAGGTGGAAAATATTCAAATGCGGCGCACTGTGATTGAAAGAACTTGTGATTGGAGTTGTTTGGCCCTCTCTTCCAAACACTTTGTGCAACGCCTAGCCCTCCTCCTCCTCTCACATTAACATGCTTCTATCATTAACCCCCACGCCCCACCTACTGCATAATAGCTAGAGCTGGATGCAGGAAGGAGAGAATAAGAATGTGTTCTCTTTTTTTTTTTTTTTCTTTCTTTCTTTAGGAGCATCTTGAATGAATGATTGATGTTCGGGGAGCTAGATCAGAACGATATAATCACGGTCTAACGAACGCAGAGCCTTAAGAAATATATACTGGAGGAATGCCATAAATTTATAAACACGCCATATATTAATATATAAGTAGGACTACTAATATAATATATGCCCCTCCATGCAATGCATGCGTTGTGTTCATCCTTTTCACCCAGGAAGAAGGCAACAAAAATCTTTGAGGTTGAACCCACCCCCCCATATTCTGCTCATGCGTCTATACCTCCCAAGTTATTTTCCCCGTGAACTATACGAAGCCGAGATTAAACACAGTCGTGTCCATTGTCAGTGTCTAAACAAATTGCCATTCTCTGTGAGTGACATGTGTTTTGTGTGAAGAAGTGCAACGCCAGCGTGGGGCGATAACTTCATTTCCATGCTTTGAGCACAGATGAGGGAGAGACAGTTGGTCCGTGTTCAGTATATGAGCACCTTTCATGGGACAAATGGAATGTCAATCAAGCGCCTGTACACAGATGCCTTTCCCCAGTGGGGCCGGAGATGCTTTCTGGTGATGCAGCTCTGTTGTTACAGCTCTACTCTGGGTGCACTGGGAATATTGTGTCCTTTTACCCCTCCACATCCCCTCGCTCCATTTCAGATCCCCTGACTATTAACGATTCCTTCTGCTCCCCAAGTTTGCCTCTTTAGGCGTCCCCTCTTTTCCACATTCATTTCTTCATGTTGGGTTTCTTGCATGTACACTTTTCTTACATGACTCTTCTTTTGTCTCTTAGTTCTTCTTTCTCTCCATAACCTCTCATGGATTTCCTATTTTTATTTCTCCTTTCCACTTGCGCCAATATAAGGGACCGTACAGAAATTATTAGGGAGGGGAGGGGGAATGATTCTCATATTTCATTTTATATATACATAAAAATAAGTAAAAAAAGACCCTCCCCAACATTATCAACATTTTCTGTGTCATTTTCATGTCATAATCTGCAACCCTGTCTCACTCTCATACAGCGTAATGTCGACCGGATTATGTCTTCTACTAACATAATGAGGAAGAATTGCTAATGAACTATCAGGCAAGTTTGAAAAATGTTGATACCAAACGTATAAGTAAAAGTTTCACTGACAAGGTGTTTCATGTTTTGTATTTTTGTCGTAATATCCAAGCTTGCAATACAATATCCTCTTTTAGTGACACGTGCATTATTAAACTTGTGTTGAGGCACTCACAGCTCTTGGTTAAGGTTAGGAAAATATTGTGGTTGGGTTTAATGCAGGAAATCTTTCCCGAGTGTTAACTGAAATGCGTTTGCATACGGTAGTCTGGGTTGCAAGTTCTACATTCTGGTGTTGAAGTCCTGCGCTTGAATGTAACGCTTTTTTTACTCTGAAAAAAAACTCACTCTCTTTTGTATTGTATATCCGTTTCTTTGGGTCACTTGTAATGTTTCTATTTGTGTTACCTGCCTCGGGACTACAGATGTAAATCAGCATTGTTGCTGAAATATTTTATTTCTCTCTAAAGAAATGTAGGCTAACGTCCCTCGACCTTACACAACACCTTCATACAGTCCCTATCTCCTTTCCTCTCCCCTCTTTTTAGTTCTGACATTTTTTTCACTAAAATATCCAATTATTTGAAACACCGCAAACTCCTCTAACATTTCCCCCCATCCCTTTTACACTCATCCTTCATCCTCCCCTTACTTATAAAACAGAAATAAAAATCTTAAGGAGGATTGAGAAGAAACGGGAGAAATGTTTCCACTTCGCAGGGCGGCTAAAGACTTTGTTATTAAAAACACGACAAGCCATTCAGTTGGTAAAGGTGCTTACTCAAGGGAATGCAGAGAGTGTTTATTCTTTGATTAATTTGCTTGAAGGAGACCTGAAATTTCCCCACTCATGAATATGTGGATGACAAGGAGATTTCTCCATGGTGACAAGTTATCTAAACTACAGGGCAAAACGATTATGCTAATATCAGGTTGTAGTCATCAATCATCTTGTGTCAATGGGATGTCAAGGCATCACGTTCCTGATCCCCCCTCTGGCCATAGCACTGTGTGTACGTGTGCATGCATGCAGCTGTATGTGTGTTTGTTTGGAAAGGAAAATTGATCACATTCTCATTACGCCTCGGGATTGTTGGTGGGGTTGCATTTGCGCTTGCGTGGAGCTGTTCTCCTGGATAAGAGTTGAAAGAAAAACTGGGAGGGGATTAATTAGGTGAGTTTCTTCATCTTGATATGAACACTGGGCTTCACACACACACACACACACACACACACACACACACACACACACACACACACAGTCCGGGCTGACGTCAGAGAGACGCGCCTTAAAACCAAAGAGCGCATCACAGGGAGATGCATGGTTTGATCACACACACTTTGGATTGTAAGATAGCAGGGATACTGTAGAAGCTGCAGCAGCTCTTTTGAACGAGCTGAACGGGAAGCCAGGAAGTTACTTTTAGAGGCTGTTAATCGTGGTGCGTAAAATGAAAGTGGTGCGTAAATGCCTGCGCGGTAGATGATATCCACATTTTTAAAACTGAAAAGTTGACTGGAAAACTAAGCAGTGCACTAGTGTCAGAGGAAAAGGTATACACTTGGCACGGATGCTGTTGGATATTGCCCCGGGTCCGCGCTCCTGCTTCTGATCTTATTTGAGCCATGGCTTACTCTCAGCTGGGATACTCCTACTCCACCACACCACAGGTATATTTTAACATTTTGTTTGTCCTTAAAGTTATTGTAGATGACAGATGACAGCACTATTTGTTATCTCGGCTTTTACATTTATTAATTTTTTTTTTGGGAGAAAAAACGTGTTTTAACGTGTTTCACTGATATGAGGCAAGCATGAGTAGAGCCTAAAAGAAAAAAGAAAAAAACTAAAGAAAACACGACATGAAGAATTCGACTTGTACTGAGATTTTTTTTTTCTTCCCAACGTAATACACTTTTTTTTTTTTTTAAATTAGTTTTCAGGTGTGTGAAATTACCTTTCAATAACGTTCTCTCTCATAATGTAATGAGACAAATAACGTTCATTTTGCAATTTTCTTGCCAAAGTTTCTGATGACCTCCAGCTCTCTGGCCGGTTGTCTTGAGCCGGGAACGCCTTCGCCACACCCGGTGCTGCGCTCCCCGGGCCACCAGCTCACCTCTGGCACTGGCATTGGAGTCTACAGCGGAACTTATCCAAAGAGTCACGGTTACTATAACACCTGCACCAGCGACGCCACCGCTCTCTATTCCAGAGTGAGTTCCCCATTTCACTTATAGTTCATTATTACGATAATTTTTGCCTTTATTTAAACATGCGTAATGGTGCACACCAATTCTGGTAGACACGTGAGGGAAGAAATGTTGAACAAGGTGACCCTGTAATTGTATATATGATTCACAGATATGTGAATTTTATACTTTATATGAGAAGTAAACAAGGTCATTTCAGGCTTAAGTTAAATCACTGTTAATTCATGTGGAAATGTTTTTTGGAATAATTAAAGAATTCTGAATAAACATATATTTACATCAGTTATTTGTCAATATTTTCAGGGGCCACTAGATCCCAAAGACGGAGCTGCATCTGTGGGGACATCTCAGACTCCTGCCTACTATCCTTATGAATATACACTTGGACAATATCCATACGACAGATATGGGTAAGTCAAAGATGGATTTTAAACTGTAATATCTTCACTCCACTTAGGACTGCTGAAAAATATTTCTAGTGACTGTAGCACGTTTGTAGTGACTTCATACTCTTTTATGCCTTGGCATCATTAAAAGTTTTAAACTCTTAACTATTATATCCCTACTGGGATGGTACTGGTACAAGGTTATATATGTTTGTTTTTTTTTTTTTTGTTTTTTTGTACATTATGCTAAGGGCTCTCTCCTAAGGCATCTTAAATCTATAATTTAAAGTCGATCGTTATCCATAAACTCGGAAGGCTTTTCCTTATAACGAAAGCAATTCACTTACATTTGGTACGACAATAGCTAAATATGAATCCGACTGTCACCGTTTGGCTCAGGTATTCCTGCTCTGACGGCGCTTCCCGTCGTAAAAACGCCACCCGAGAGACCACCAGCACGCTGAAGGCTTGGCTGCAGGAACACCAGAAGAACCCCTACCCCACGAAGGGAGAGAAGATAATGCTTGCTATCATCACCAGGATGACCCTTACACAGGTAGCTTTCCATCAAATGTTATAGATTTAAAGGCACTCTGAACTTCAGTTGCCTAATAATATCCTAAATTCATTTTCTAATAGCGTTTGTCCTTCTTTGCGTTGGCTTTACTTATTTTACACTTTCTCTCACTTTCTCTTCGCTCCCGTTTAATATCCTATTCTTATGATTTTCTGTTCCTCTCCAACCTGCATTCCTTCCCTCCCTCAGGTGTCCACATGGTTTGCCAACGCACGCAGGAGGCTGAAGAAGGAGAACAAGGTGACGTGGTCACCGCGGCCTTGCAAAAGCTCTGACGACCGGGGGTGCGATGATGACAGCGATGAAGCCGAGAAGCCACTTAAAAATGACAAAGACCTTCCTGGTAAGCAAGGCCTGCTAAATCCATCTGTTGACACATTTTTGCTTGTTTAGCATGCACAGACTTAGTGTTATCTGTACGATTCCCTATTGCAGACCTGCAGAGCGACCTTGAGGACTTCGACCTGCTGGAGTCAGACGGTTCCGACTGTGAACCGAAGCCACAGTTTCTACCTGAGGACGGTGATGCGAACCCAAACGCAGACCTCCCACACGGGCGTCTCACACACAACCCTGAGCCACTGCGCCGAAAAGACAGATTGTCTCCAGACTGCCCCAAACTCACACCGGTCCAACAGCAAAACAACGCCTTCTATCCGAATCCAGACCCTTGTAGTACAGACACCAAGCCGAAAATCTGGTCCATCGCTCACACTGCTGTGTCATTGGATGGCAGCTTGCAGCCAGAATACCCTCCCTGCATGCTGTCGTCGACCGGGTCCTCCTCTCCTGGGTATCCATCAAGTATGGCGCTAACCAAGGCAGACAGGGAACAGGAGTCGCCTGTCGCCACGCTCAGAGAATGGGTGGATGGAGTTTTCCACGGTCCTCCTTTCCAACAGCCCAAACCAGTTGATGTGTGGAAAGGCTTAAATGACGCCGTGATAGACAGCAGAACAGCCGGACAGTCCTTTGAACTTATTAGGTCCACGTCATCCTTGTAGTCCGACCAACACATCATCAACGGAATATTTCAAAGACCAATGGACTTAAATACAAAAAGTCTATATTTTGTTGTTGTGACTTGACCAATTGATCGTTCGTTAACCCCCCCCCCCCCCTCCCCCTTAGTCACTGTTTCAACGTCTGTCAAGCTTTCCATTCTCGTACAGCACATACGCAGTTTACCTTCAACGTTTTTAGTAGGCACATTTTTTTTTTTATAATTGCTCCTTGATTCCGGACAAAAGTAGAAGAAATCCATACAAGCCAATAACATCGCTTGGCAGGTTTCATTAGCTCTAGCTATCTTGCTAATTAAGCTAACGTTCGCTCCATGAGCTTATAAGAAAACCTGCCTCTGGCTGACTTTTTAATGTTTCCATGTGTCTTAAATATGCACTTGTTGGCTACATGCATGCTATTGTGCTAAAAGACTGAGGTTCAAGTTTCATGTCTCAGGCAAAAAGTCAGCATATGTAGAAGACATTAAAATGAGAACTAACCACTGCTTCTGGCAAACATAACGCTATCTCAGGTATCGTTGACTCGGGTTGCTTGAGTTTAAACTTGGAGCGACAAACCTTAGCCAAAACTCTAACAGCATATAAGACTGACGTCCACACAATGGGAAAAGGCTAAACAGTGGATGTTCTAGTCGTGTAACGCAACATTGTAACACCACAATAATATGGTTATCGCTAGTTAATGATGTGCTTCTTGGCTTTGGAAGTAACCTGTCACTGTAATTAGCTGTCAGCTAGGTAACCGGACACTTTTATGATTGCAGTTTAGAGCAGACAAACGCGGTTGAATCCAGCCTATTTCTTTAACTTCTGCTCCTGTGTTTGCGGTTTTACAAAATGTCGCGGGAGAAAAAAAAGACACCGCCTTCTGAACTCTTTGAAAGCAGCAGTATTTCTCTCACGACGGTCCCATGTACATGTGGAGAAATCCAAAGTTTGACAGACTTGGTGTGCCCAGTTACGGTTGCTATGATTGGACAATAGTTATTGGGGTCAGGGGTTTGGCGAACGGTAAATTAACAATGTATGATCTTATTTTGACAGGCCCTAACTCTCTTCCAACTCCCCATGTCTTATGGGCCACATCAATGGTCAAAGTGTCTTTGAGCAAACAAGTGTCACCACACACGTTCCTGCAGCAAGGTTGTACGGTTCACACACATGAAATTATACAATATTGTACACCTGCACTATAGCCTGCACATGCACTGAGTCACAAAAATAAAAGGTGTATTCCGTAGCATGGCAAAGTTCTCAGAGTGTGCCCTTACATTAGCGGTCCACTGTGCTGGAACCACCAGTGGTATCAGTTTGGATGATGTAAATCCTGTTTGGGAATAGTGGACTATACGTGTGTGTGTGTGTGTGTGTGTGTGTGTGTGTGTGTGTGTGTGTGTG
>CALSCE010010855.1:4614837-4634499 GCA_943593645.1 Bovichtus variegatus | reverse complement strand
GTGTGTGTGTGTGTGTGTGTGTGTGTGTGTGTGTGTGTGTGTGTGTGTGTGTGTGTTGAGGGAGTGAAAGGGGGGAAGTGGGTGGTATTCAGCCGTGACTAATGGAAACACACAGAGGAGGGTGCTGCTAAATTGTTAAATCGATGCCACTTCCACCTCGGCTCCAGATATAGCTGCAATCAGCGATGCGTCCCTTTTCATTAGGCGGCTTTTGACTTTGTCAACCTGGGACTGCAAGAAAATCCACCACGCACAAAATGCTTCATAAAACCTCTTAAGTAATTTTGAGTAAGTGTCACATCTTTATCCACTTCAGTGGGTTTTTCATACGGCCAATAATAATAAACATCATTGAAATAAACAGAGAAATACGACTGGCCTCATTAGGCCTAAATGATTTATAAAAATAAATTTCTATCAACTTCAATTAATAAAGAAAACTTCACAAATTTAGCACGGAAAACATTTTAAACCAACACTTTCTAAAAGAGAGCACCACAAGAAACAGTGAGAAGTTGTTGTTTTTTTTCACCCCCATCTTTCTCCTCCTGTTTTCGATTTAGGAACAGTGATAAAGTATTTATCAGAACAGAGGAGGGATCTTCCTGGGCTTTGTATGGAATTAACCATTTCAGATTAAATAATTCAGGATGAATTCAACCGAGAATTTCATTCTGTTTCTGCCTCATAAATAAGTAAGATTTAGGATGATAAATAATGACATCTGACTTCTTATTTCTGTAAAGTTTTCTTTCTTCCTCTCGCTGTCCGACAGGATTTCATTGTGGCAGGTTGCGGATATATTTTTTATGTTTTTGCTCAAATATCATTTTTTTCTCCCCCCCTATCTAGGTTAAATGTGCTAGAAATTATGCCATTTTTTTTCCTCCTTTTTAAAAATCTTGAAGGTGGATGTCACTTCAAAGGAGGAGCTGGTGGTGTCCATGAAGGATGTAGAATGGCACTCAGGCGAGAGGTTGACCCAGTGCTGAGTGGGGTTAAGAGATATAAAGTTACACATCTTCTCACCTCTAGCTGTTTGAGACATGACTTGACTCTTGGGCGCAGAGCATGCGGAAAACTGCGAAAGTACCTATACTGTATATACACTGCAATTCACTGTTGAGCATTAAATCACACCTAACCTCTGGTCTTTAAAAATAATACTTTGTTTCAAGAAAATCCCTCAAATCTGCTTACAGACTACATTTAAGTATTTCATTTTGATCAATAATCAACTAAAATGATTGTTAAGATTTCCATTTTATAGTCTGCGCAAGCTTAAAGGGGAAAATTAAAACGTAAAAACTGATTTTTGGCCACTGAAACCAGCTGTGATCGCCAACAGTAACTTATTATACCGTTGTTTTGCTGATCACACGTCCCGCAGACATGGAGCAACATTGTCATTCATTTGGAGCCACGTTTATGGCTACCTGGAAAAATGTACGTCAGACATTCACGCTCCTTTTAGTTCAACTAACTGGCCCTTTAGCTGCTTAATGCTCCTCTACGTCCACCAGCTAGTTGCAAACTTGTGTAAACATGATGGTGTGAATGTTAAAATTACTTAATTTGGTTGAACCAATAGAATTATGATGCAAAACACTGTCAAAACGTATAGAACCTGACAGATTTTTGGCTGGTAATTTACATGTATTTTTATTTTGTGACGCTCCATCGTCTCTCTCACCTCCCTATTTCCAAATCTCCATCTTCCCCCGCTGACCTCTCCCCCCCCCCCCCCCCCCCTCTTTACTCCTCATACTTTCCATCACCCATCTTCTCTTCTTCCTCTTTTCTTTCACCCCCATCTTATTCTCATTCCCCATCCTCCACAAGCCCCCCCCCCCCCCCCCCCCCTCCCTCCTTCCCTCCTTCCCTCCGCTCGTCTCACCTCACCTCTGTCTGCTCTCGACACACAAGCGAGCCACTCAGCAGCCAGTCTGACACGAAGGCCTGCTCCCTGGACCATATAATGTGATTAAGCCTCAGTGTGTTGCTGTACAGGTCGGGGAATGTGAGAGCCACTGTTTACTTGTCTGGCTCACATCACCAGCAGTTGTTTGGCCTTTTGTGTCTTATGGGAGAGTTGACACAGGCCAAGGGGTGATAGGCAAAGGATTTTTTTTTTTTTTCACTCAAAAGAAAAAGGTGATGGTTTTCTCGGATTAATTGTTCATACTATTCGTGCCGTACTCGGTGGCCCGTTTTCTGAATCACCCCTACTTTTAAAAAGTCAGATGGAATGTCTGCACACAAAGTACTGACAACTTCAAATTACTCCTCTGCACCCTCCGTCTGACACCTATTTCCTTTCAACACTGTCTGTGCCTCTGTCGCACACTCAAACACACAGACACACTCTGGCATACATATACACACAGTTCTAAGTCTCTTGCGTCTTGTCACACACACTTTGGTTTCCCGGGGCTATCAAAGTGCTGAGTGCAAACCCTCTCCTCCAAAAACTGTCACATGTTGCCAGAGGTGTCTCGCTCCCAGCGGTAACCCTCTGAGCTCCTGGCACAAGTACAAGTCATTATTTCCATGGTAAAGGTCAGAAGCTCTGTCACCTGACTCTAAAGTGAAGCTGAATGGAGTCGCCCCGAGACAATGACCAAAGGTCAGTTTTCTGTTTTGCTTTCTTATACAGTAAGTATAGATTTGAGGAGGACAGCGCTGCTCCCAGATCTGCGTATGAGCCCCTTTTGGTCACAGTGGCTTCTAGATGAGGAGGTTCAGATAATTGGCTGCAGGGAGCTCCATAATGAGCCTGAGGGTCTGTAATATGACACATCTTCAAGGAGAAATATTTTAATAGGGCAATTACGGCGTCGAGGAGTATGTTTTGTGTAGAGTGAGTGATTGTTGTGGGGGGGGGGGGGGGAGCGCTGTGTTAAGAAATTCAATGGCATTTAACTCCATTATCTAGTGTGTGGCTCAGCAGTGAGGAGACTTTCAATATGATTACAGTCTTATTTGAGCTTATCTTTGTCTGAATGCTCTGACCGAACAGTGCAGGTCACATTAGGCTTAAAGGGACAGTTCGCCACAAAATCAAAAATACTTTTTTTTTCTCTTTCCTATAGTGCTATTCAAACAGATTGTTTTGGTGTGAGTGTTGGAGGTATCCGCCTTAGAAGGTGATAATGGAACTAGATGGAACTTCATTCACTTCAAAGTGCCAAGAAATTACATTTGAAAAAATGCAACAGCATTGCCCTTTCCAGAAATCATGACCCTGTTTCTCAGGATATTCCAACGACCTTGTCAGCAGTTTCATGTAGGAACTATTTTCTTTCTATCGAACTACACCAGCCAACCGTATCATCGCGCATGCAGGAAGCGTGCATCTACTCAGCTGCAAAAAAAGCACTGCATGTAAGGGGAAATGTATTTTTGATTTTTGGGTGAACCGTCCCTTTAAGAGTTGTAAATATTATCTAATATTATGCTGAAAGAAAGTGGATAACTGGATGTAGAGCCCTGCTGTGATTTGACAGTTTAGGGTTGAACCCATGAATGAGTCTGTGTGCAAATTGGTTGAATCCAACTTGATAATCTGCAGTTACTTGACATATATGATGTTAAAGAATATTCTATTATGCCGGCTGATGCATTTAAGTGCGGTGAATAATTAAACAGTGCGGTTAAATCCAGCACAAAAACACAGCGCTGTTTAATTCAGCACAATTCATATGCTCAGTTTCATCTGAAGATTTTGCCCCTGGCAATGCCTCCAACTCAACCAACCACCACCTCTGAACCACTCAGACTTACCAACCGCAAGACCAACCAGTCAGCTCTCTGACACCTACCCGGCTCGCCTGCCTCATTTTAACAATGCACCTCTCTCCCCTTCAATCATCCAAAGTGGTCTGACTATAGATGAGGTTAACTACAGCATAAGCCTCACTTCCAGGAGTCACCAGGGCCAATTATATCAGCCTGACTACTCTTCCCAACCTGAGCTCCATGGTGTGGAAAATGCAGTTCCACTGGCTGCATCACTGGGGACAGAACAGGCTAGTGCTGTCTGGAGCCTGAGCCAAGCGCGGGCCAATTTGGCATGCAGAGGTCTATGGAGAATAAGCCCGATGAAATATATATATGATCTTCTTCAAACATGTATTGTTCCGCGCTACTGTGTCTTATCAGGCTGGCTCCCTCCTGATGTCCTCTAGGCTTGGCAGAGCAAGACTCTACATCGCAGATTGTGTGGGACCGATGCACAAGGAATGCTAAAGTTCTCTCAGTGCTCCTTATAGTAAACAGTAGAGACGAGCCATATCTTGCCTGCTTATTGATAAAGGTAAGTCCAAAGCACTGCAATCACACGCAATAAAGTTATTCACATGTTCCAAGATGCAAGGAATAAATAAATCCTCCTCATGCAGATAGCAATGGAGCAGATTTTTGAGGTGTGGTGCAACTTTCATCCGCTCTTATTATAGTTCAGAGCAATTAAAGTGATATTGCATGCATCCCCTTTAAAAACAAATAGCTTTGGTTTGTGCAATATAAAAAAAAAAAGTCTGTACATAACAGCCTTTTACTGTCGTTGCAGTACCAGACCAAACACATCTGCAGGACACTGCTGACCTCTGCCGGCCACAGGGGGAACTGCATCCAGCAACTCAAACTGGATAACTAACCCAGTATCCCAGAATTATACTATCAGCTGCATATAAATGGGGACATCTTCACAAAAACAACCCTTGAAGAAACATTTGTACATATCACACATACAGCACTATGTTGTTAAACAGATGTGTTGCAACATTGGTGTCATGATTAAGAAAAATACACTCTCAGACAGACACATTCAACATATAATTTATTAACCAATATGGCAGTTTATACAGAGAAGCAAAGACAGAGGAAATGTTTCAGTGATGATGCTTCTGCTTGAACTGTAATCCACAGTAGCCACATGTGCCCACTTTTGTGTCTTTATCCTGGCAGAAAGGGAGACAAAAAAATGATAAGTTAGAATTTCTAATTTGGAACCTTGCAAAATCGGCTGTTAATGTTCTTATAGGTCTACTCACTCACTATAGAAAATATCCTATACAATCTTTACAATTCTGGCATTTTTGGTCTTCAAGGAGTTAATACTGCTTTGATCACAGGGTTCATGCATTTCTGACAAAATGTTCTAACATTTCCTTACCAGGTTGATGTAGACTTTGGGATGGCCCAGGGCTCCTCCACCTCCATCACAGGACACCACTCTGGCCCCAATGTCAGTCACTGGCTCCTCTGCCACCAACTTGATGGCAAAGTTTGCATTCACCTTGACACAAACAATGTGATTTATGTCATTAACTGCTTAGTAAAATGAGGTTTATATGGGGAACAGGTAAGCAACATGACGTTGTTATAAACAGACACAGTAAGACTGTAACGGTGCGCAGAACTGATGTTTTGATTATGACTGCTATCCTCTGTGCATACCATATATTCATTGTGCTGGCATTCACCCTGTTTTTAAATGGGTTAAGTAGATTGTGTTTGTACATGTTTTATGTGTGCTTGTTTCAATGTAATAGGATGCATTAATAATTAAAGAGGATTAATCACAGGTGCACACAACACCAGTGTAGCACATCAACGGTCTCATCAGTGACGTTATTACACCTCCAACAACAAACCTAGATTTACTCAGAGTTAACGAGTCACATTTACATTAGCTGCTGTCTGAGCTGTATTAGGCTTGTTTGTTAGTGGCTTCTTACCTCTTTCTGTCTGCCAACGAATCTGGCTCTTCTGGGATCGTTTTTATCAAACACCTGCGAGGAAAACACTAACGTTACGAATTGCAGCGATGGCAACAGCGGCACATAATCCTATTTTGCTACCGATGACAAGGTGCAAATTCACCAGCTGTCCTTACAAACAAGACTATCGGTTGATACATTGTGTAAAAAGCAATGGCTAATATTCAAATGTTAAAGGAACACGTTAAGAGCCAAGTCCTATGGAGGGCTGTCCGATAATGGACGTAATGGACCTAACGTAAACGTTAAGTAGCTAACTTACATTGACACAAGGCTAAGCTAACGTTATGGCACCAAGTGAAAGTAAGACAAGATAATGACTTTTAAGCTTACCTGGCCGGTGTGAGTGATGGCCTCACCAGTACTGGAAACCTCGACGCTGTAGCGGTGAACAGGTACAGCAGAAAGCCTCAAAGGTGAAGCAAGCACCTTAGCATTTCTACTGAAGGACAGAACTCTCCCCATTGCGGCCGCCATGTTTGCAGAAGCCTATTTTCCCAAGATGCCTTGCAGAGAACACTCGCGCAACTAATTACAATGCCCTGAGTTTTGCCTATCAGGTTCAAAACACTTCTGTGTACCACCTACTACAAGCTTTCCACTTGAGTTCTTAGTTAGCTAAATGTTGTAAAATACAATAACTAAGATGATATCCATGTTGGATTCAAGCTCTGCAAGGGAAGGCAACGTTTGGCCAAAGTCCGAGTGAAACTGCCTGAAAGGTTAAACTGAGGGCATCGTCTATTACGTTATTGCAAACCGGAAGCAGTTGTATACTCACGAGCAAGAACAGCATCACGGTCAAATTGCGGCGATTTTAACGCAACATTCAAGGACATAAACCCTGTTTTAAACATTCAAGGGGTTTTCGGAAAGGTTTGTTTATGTTTTTAAATTGTGTGATAAGACTGTGTCATGTCAGGGACTAACATGTGGGCTGTTTTTTTATATCTGGCTTTGGCACTAGCAGGTCTACCCTGACATGCTAAAATGCTAACTAATTTAAATTAGACGTTAGACTAAACACTCAGTCCTGCACCACTCTATTGCCACCTAGGTTATTTATATTGATAATGGATCACTATAAATATGTATTCCATCAATAAGTTTATTTGTCTCCAGTAGGGCAATAAATTATGCGTACATGCATACATAACATGCTCAAAACACAGGGCACATACCTACTACACTATGACAAAAAAAAAATACACAGTAAAAATACTCACGATTTAAAAAAAACAATTAAACCATTATGCTAAGAAACTACATTTTCCGTCTAGTGTTTAGGGTTATAAAGGAGTGTTTGAATTGACTGGCTTTTGATGTTTGAGGAGGGTGGCAGAAACTGTGAAGGATGGAAACAATCAGACAGGATGGAAACAATCAGACAGGATGGATTCTGCTCTCTCTTAAAGGCAGTACTGTTTGTTGTAAATATCCTACAGTTTCCTGTGCAGTGCCAGTTATTTACTACAGACATTGACTGCCTTGTTGAGCTTGAGAGATTGATACCAGAAGATAACAGAGAAATGAGCACAGACTCAATACAAATAATGATCAAACTGTCAACCTGGAAGAGAGTTTCCCGAGACGTAAGAGTCACAGATGGATTTTCTTCTAATACTCTCAAATGTTTATTGTCTAGGAGAGTTCCCAAATGCTTGTAGTTCCCCACTATTTCTATATTATGGCCATCAGTAACTGTGCTGTCAGGAGAGGAGCTAGAATGTCTAAAATCAATGCACATGTACTTTAGTCTTTGACACATTAGCTTTTCTTTCATGCAATAGTTAATATTTTGGTGAATTATGTAATGGCATCTGAGGCGAAAAAAAAGTATGTGTTGGGAAAGCAGGTAAGGGCATTCATTGTTTATTTCTACCAAAAATAAGAGAGTTATCTAAGAGTTAGAAAACTAAAAAGACAACACTCAAGCCACATCACAACATGGCACTAACCAAACCCCAGACATAAGATATAACTTGATGATATAAATGATGATTTGCATGTGAATGATCTCTCTCTGTCTCCCTCTGCAGCCTTTGACATCATGGCATCCTTCTTCTTGAAGCACCTGGCTACCTCCCTGACTCGCCAAATGGCCCAGATGAGCCGGTTAAATCTGACCCTGTCCTCACCAGCAGTTAGTGCCTACAGATGTCTCTCCAGCCTCCACACAGCTCCACGCACGCTCCTCCTGTCATCAACCAGAGTCGGCTCCATCCAGCCCTGCTCGTTTGGCTCGTCTTCTCAATGTGGACCATCTCTGTTGGGACAGTGTCAGCATCTTCCCTGCATCCTTCCCTCTGCTGGCATGAAAACCAAGTCTTCCCTGAGGAAGCGCTGCAACGACTGTTTCTTTGTGCGACGGAGGGGACGTTTGTTTGTGTTCTGCAAGACCTTCCCGAGACACAAGCAGAGGCAGGGCTAACATGTTGAAGTAGTAGATTTCTTTGAGAGTGTGGAAATTTAGAAAAACTGTTATTCGAAATAAAGTGTTTGGCTAAAGACTGTGCATAGCTCTTTTCACTCCCCTTCTGTTAAGCATCATATTCTTACATTTTTGGAACATTTGAAAATAGCTAATATAAGATTAGTTTAATTAAGTTAAGCTTCCAAAATCATCTCTAGGTAAATAAATAAAGGGCCCAGTCAGTAATGCTTTGAAGTTACAGGCGTATGCACAAATATTAAGAGTTGACTTGAAATGGAAAAAAAAAAAAACCTAACTTATTAAACAATCTTACTTTTGATACACAGCAACTCGTTACACAGCAGTCATCTAATACTATCTAATATCATTACAGTAATTATTTATTTTTTGGTTAACTTGGATGTAATATTTTCTCACACAAACATTAGCCTGTTTTATGTCAGATTCCTTTCCATCGTTCTTCCACATGAGGGAGCCAAAGTCTACAGTTAGGGCTACATGTATACAGGGTCCAACTTGCCATGTAATACACTCTTTAACTCCCTTTTTCTAACCACTGTTTCCTATTATAAGTTGTCCCTATCACCCTGTGGTTCTTACAGACCAGTCTTTATCGGCGTCTTTGCTATATTGAGTCACAAAAACTGTACGGGATCTTGTGTCGAAAGTTGTCCCTTATCAGGCTTACTTGGTTTTAAGGTCAGAAAGTAAAATCTATGGCCTACTTTTCTATCATTGTATTATTACTGAAAGACTGAGAAAGCAACATGCACACAGCAGTATTGACTGGCTGTAACATTCAAACTGCAAGCATAGAAACCTGACTGGTTTTAAAGGTGTTTGACAACAAACACTGAGCCTAAGGCTGCCATTCCACTTGACAAAACTAGAAACGGAAAAACACCCGCTTGTGTGTGCGCTTATGCTACATTATTTGATCGCAATGATCCAAAGTTACTTTCCAGGGAGTGCAGTATTTGCCACTATTCAATGGCATTTAACTGAAATGCATGGTCATAGACCAACGCAAGATTCCTGGGTGGCTCCAAAGACGTTACCCTACATGCAGTAGAGAGAGTGAAATACTGCATTGAAGTGCGTCTGTGGATAGAAATGGGCGGTATGGAGCACACCTATGACTGATCTCTCCTGTGGGTCAGCGAGCAACTAGTTTATATTTGCAGGTGTCGTCAGTAGAGGTTAGCCAGTCAGCCCCGTCGTACGATGTGGATCGGCCATCTGCAGCTTTGAGAAACAACAAAGCCTGTTTAAATGGGACAGTTGCTGTTATCTAAAAATAAAAGACACTGGGCAGAAATTGATGGGTGGATCAAATGCAAACTGAATCTCACTGAAGGCAAATCAACTCAAACACACATTCCACAGACTTGTTATCTTCATCATATTTTTATTTTTATTTTTTTGTATCAGTGTGTGTTGTATGAGTGTGAGTATCTGTATCATTCTCATCTGTATCGGCGCATAACATCTTAAACATTTATATTTGTATTTGTAATGAGATTAAACGGTTTATTTTATCATAAGGTAGTATTGGATTTGGCTCTTACTTTGATAACATACTGTATGTGACACGTGCGTGTCTGTGGGGGCGTGCATGTGCCACCAATTTTTTCCGATTTGGTCATTGTTTTCAAAATAAAAGCTTGAACACGACGTTGCTCACAGTACTTGCAAATGTTTTTATGTTTAGCCTATTTCAGAACAAAACACACATTTTGGAGAAATGTTATAACACATTTGAAAGATTAAGCTAGTTTGGGATTTGTAATATAAACATGCTTAATGTTATTTTAGAGCATTGTAAACTGTATACAAGGAGGAACTTACTCAAACTTGCACTTACATTTTAAAATAATTGTTTTTTGACTTTTTATTCCACCGCACGTGTTTCATATTTGGCCGTGCAAACACTATGACCTGGCACATTTTTTAATTGTAACGTAAAAAGAAAAATAGGACGCATGGTCTAATGCCTGCCACAGCCAAAGCAACTTTATTTTGAATCTTACAGCCGGAAGTCACGTTTTTTCATCTGGCTAGCTTGTGAGCGAGCCCTCCTCCCCGCCCAGCATCAGTCTCCCCTCTAGTAAGAGGAGGGTAGACTGAAAACTGATGAAGATACCCTCCCAAGGCATCAAACGACGAACTCAACTGACGTTACGGGACATTGTGGACTCGACTTTTTCTTTGTCATTTTAAGTTATAAGTTCCGGTCGTAAGCAATGAAGTCATCAAACAGTCGCCCCTCCGGAGTGGGTCGGAACCCCTTCACCCACGAGCTGAAATTCACCATGACAGAGAAGATAAAGGTAAGGCAATTAAGATGTCTAATGATAAATTAATTATTTGTAACGTTAATTAAACGTCATGCTTGGAAGCCACTGCCAAGTGCTATGTTTGTGTTTTGTGTTTAGTGCATTTACTACACCTAAACTTTAACCACCTTGCGAGGGCTGACAGACACTATTATGATGTCTTTTTTTTCTTCTTCTTTTAGCCGCTTACTTTGGAAATCATTTCTTTAAAGGCAGTCTTCTGACTCTCTGGGATATGTAGTTCCACAAGTTTCCCTGGATGTTGTCAGTGATAACGAGAGAGCAAGACTTGTATTTCATTGGTCCCTTTTAAAGGATGTCAACAAACTATTTAAAGATAAAAAAAAAAACATGTGTTCAGCAAAACTTTCATTGCACTTCTTAAAACTCGTTCCACATATCTTACTGCATTTGATGGACCACTATAAGGCATGCTATGAGTTTTTACTTCATTAGGGTTTACCTTAGTATTATTGAACCCCTACTGGAAAATAGCTGTTAACCCCTTAGTAGTGTTGGTGGTATCCAAAGAGATACACCTGTGCAGCCTTACATTTAGCTCAGATATAGGGAGGAAACAAATAGCTAACAGTTTTTACTTGTATCTTTTTTTTTTGATCAATCATGTAACTGCCCCATATGCTCCATTATGACTGAGACTTGTGTTGTGCCACTACCCCACATTTTCCTGGATGGATCTGCCAAGCCAGAGTTGAATCTTGATTTAACAAAATTTTTTATTTTATTTTATTTTTTTAACCTCGCACATTTTGACAATGCGAAGCAAAAAGTGCTCTCCAATTTGTATTTTTTAGTTATTTATTTATATATTTTTTTACATCATTGTTCACACTGTTCATGCTGACACGCTGGACAGGATATCATGCACTTGACTCTCTCAGTCTACTTCACTCTTTCAGCACACACAGTGTTTACACTGGTGTGTTAGCACAGGGTTAAACAAGCTGGCAGCTAACACAGTTTCATGTGTATTCAGATAGTCCTCATTAGAATGGATCAGATTTCAGCATAGCACAGCGAGAGTGACTGATGGTTTGGGTGTGGTTGAAGTCAAGTTTAGGATCTGTCCAGTCACAGCTAATCCATTCTATAACTGATCATTAAATACAGTGGGAGCACATCTAAAGAATAGCACCTTGTTGAAGCAAGACATGTGCTCTTGGCCAAACATGAATGTGAAAGTGGTATGTGAGATACTCTCCTGGTTTTGGAGATGGACAGCTGTGGCTACATCCTAAATCAACTATTGAAATCAATGGTTTCTCACTGCTGAAGGAGGAGGGCAGTCCTAATCAATCAACCAATGGATCAATGGGGTCTCATGCTTGATGATTGGTGGGGTCTGCTGACAGAATGTTGTCCAACAGACCAACTAAACAAGTCATTTCATCAAGCTTTATGTAAATATAAAACGATTAACTGTTTTTTACGAAGGTGATATTAAACGCACAATATGTAATTTTCTGCCACAAGGGCACTCGCAATCAAAACAATGACAAAAGACATGGAGTTTGTTGGCATCGTGAAGTATTGTTTTTGCACACAAGCAGACAAGAGGAGGAAGGGCAGCCCTTCTGCTCCAGCCCATCAGGTTTATCTGTTTCTCCAGAGCTCCAGGGCCAAGAGGTGCCTGCTTTCATTCAGAGCAAAACACACAAAGCACAAGACTCAGGAAATTGGCACCACCGGTTTCCAACAATTACGTTCAGCTGAGAAATGTGGTAAACCCGTTTTGTTTTTTTGCCTTTTTGTTTTTGCAGGCTTTCACCACAGTAAACCATGCTTTTACGCTTGGCTTTGTGAAGACCTTCTAACCAGTTTAGTTTAGCTTGCTGAATGCTGTAACTACACCTCGCCCCCCACATTGTTGTTCTTACTGGAAGAAAGTCTTTATTTGAACATGCCTTTTGTCCGTTTTTTTCTATTGGAGCTTGCAGTAGATCGTAAACAGTCGTGTGTGCCAGATGACAGCAGCAGTTCAGTGAATGTAAGATGGACCATGTGTGTCTCTGTGTCTGGTTCACACTGCCTGCTTTTAATGTGGCAGTGTTTTGACACTTCACACACGTGTGGACTGTGGGACTGTTCACACACACACGCACAGTCCCATGTAAACAAACATGAGCTTTGCCTAAATAAAAACTTCTACTACTTACGTAGATGCCATAGGCTTTCGTTCTGTTTGACTGCACAATGTGTTTTTTTCTAGGTGCTACTTTTGAATCTGTCGGTCTGTCATATTCTGACAACACATGCTGCTTGATGCATAAGCAGCCCCCCCCGGCTCTTGGTCATTCTGCATATGTTTTTTTTTTTTAGTACTTCCAGCAAACGTGTTCAGCGTCATTGTAGTCCGTAGTCCAACTAGGTCAGCAAGTAAAACAGAAAGACAGTAGCGCTCATTCCGGCTGAGTCACACATCGCTGAACAGTGAACATCATACAGACATGGCCGCCAACTCTCCAGCTCGCAGAAAAAAATACATGTGACATTCAATAGAGCTGCGACGTCAGAGATTGGATTGGGCCCCTTCTCAAATCTCAGTAAATATCTTAAATAATTCTAGAGAAATGGCAGATACTTTTTGGGCTATTTCAGTATTAAAAGCTAACCTACTGGTGGACCTATTGGTTGTCTAGATAATAGTAACTGGATCCCTTTTTAGAGTATATTATATATTTCACCAGCGCACCTTGTTCTTCTTGGCCAGGTGTGACTTTTAACAATATGAAGGGCTAAACACTAACTTTTAAAGGTGTTTTGTTTGCCAGACTGCCAACCAGGCATCAGCTTTTGGTTGCAGAAATTGAAAACACGGTTGCCATTTTTAGTCACCTTAGATTTTGAAATTATTAAGATACTATGCAGTTATATGTCAGTGTAATAATGACAATGTGACATAAAACAATTAAAAGCTTTATTACAGTAACCACCATTGTTTTATGTAGTTTGTGTTTTATCTGATACTGTTTTTGAATCTTAAGTGTTATCAGTTAATGTGTCCACCCTCAATTCATGGGAGCCTATGCAAAATAGCAGAAGTGCAACTGTTGTCATGGTCTTTACAGATCCCTCAAAATTGAATCCAGCAAGTCACTGGTTGCTTTTTCATCCATTCTCTCCCTTTCAAATGTTGTCCCTTTGTCCCTAAAGGCCAAGAATTGGTTGCAAATTCCTCAAAAATATCAACCGTTGCTGTCGAGCCCTGTTTGTAACTGGTTCTTCTACCTTTGTGTTGAACCTGGTGAGCTGCTTATCTTTACTCCCTCCCTGCCTGACACGCAAGCTCAGTCTGTACACCAACAACATGACAGACAGTAAGGCGAGTGCTTCCTGGGCTCCCAGGTGGAAACACATCCCTTGGCCCATTAAAACAATTAACCCAGGGCAATTAGCCTTGACTGCGGGTTGTCGAGCACCTCAAAGTGTGCTGGGCCACTTTGCACAGGGGAGTTGGCCGTTATGTGCCATGGCTTTGGAAAAGTAAATGTGGAATTGTTCAGCCTGGTAAAGAAAAATCATAGCACTTCTCTACTCATATCAAAGGCAAGTGACATTATGGCCGATCACTGACAATGACCAGACTGAAACACTGCATCTCCACAACTGTTGCATTGATTGCCATGAAACTTTGTACAGACATGTGTGGCCCCCAAAGGATGACATCTACCCACTTCAGTGATCCCCCGACTTTCCCACCCGAGCACCACCATGATGTTGAGATTAGTGGTCCAGAGTGAAGTATCTGGACACCCATTTGATAGATTGCCATTAAATTTATTACACATATTCAAATTCCCAAAAGGGATGAATCCTACTGACTTTGGTGATGCTCTGACTTCCCCTCTAGCACCACCAACAGGTCAAAATCTTCACTTATTCAGTGAAATATCTCAACATTATCTCGTGGGATGGCACCACATTTGGTACAGATATTCATGCTTCTTAAACAATGTATTCTACTGACTTTAGTGATCTCCCGACTTTTTATCATTTTTTATTATTGAAACAGCTCAATATTTATTGGACGGATTGCCGTGATATTTGGTACAGACATTGTTGGTGCCCAGATAATGAACTTTAAACACTAGGTCTATCATCAGGTCAAAGCATGCTAACATGCTATAGGATGTTAAACCTTATACCTGCTTAACTTGTTTTTGCGTTTTCATTGTGAGCATGTAAGCTTGCTGATGTGAATGTGAGCTCTCTTGTGCTTCGGGACAGCCTCACAGAGCCGCTTAGTCTTGTTTTCTTAGTATCTTTTAATGTACAAAATTACCATTTGTCACATTTGGTGTTAAGAGATTATCACTGTAGTGTTTTCCAACCTGCCCAGAGATCACTTAGCAATGTTTTCCGTACTATAGTATATTTTTTGTTTGATTATTCTGTTGGTGGGTTATTGTAGGTGGTGCATTTTGTCTGTTCAGTCTCAGAAAGTCTTCACTTAATTTCAAATGGAGACTTTCTGTATAGCAGGTGGACAGAAGAACGTAATCTGAAAGTTTTAATGTGCTGGTTTAATCACTTTTACATCCCTGTGTTAGTGAATTAACAGTAGCTTAGTTTCAAATAAAAATGCTTCAGATAATTAATTCAGTCAGGCATTTCAAATAAGGTTTAAGAAATAATTACATTAATGTATGTAGAAATAAGGTTCCCATATACATACAGAAAGTGTGTGTTTGTGTATTAGGAGACAATGGGGCCATCGTGGATTCCCAGAGCTTCCAGATGTTTTACGTTCTACAGAATCGCCTAACAAATCAGCGAACTTTACCCTCAGGTCAAAAGACATTTGCGCGCTATTTGGTCTGCATAACCATTAGGAGTAGACAATATGACATTTTCTTTGTGCCTTTGTAGCTTTTCTGATTTCACTTACCTATATTATCACACTTACAGTTCATAAATAGTCACTCTTAACGTCTATAAATCAGATTAAGGTGAAATGATCCAACTAATCTAGTGACTTTTCTTTAAAATGAGTCATTAACTACTTAAACTACTTGTAGAGACCCAAAATATTCAATATTTAATTAATAGATTATATACTACGAAATAGTAAATGACACAAATAAATGATTATTATTATTAATGTGAAATGGTCTGTTATCTGTGATTGGCTCTTCGTCTACATGAGTCAACAGCTCTATCTAGATAGATAGACAAAGACTTTGTGATAAAGTGATATTATTAATTTTTTAAATGGCAAATGTTAGTGGGAAAAGGAGCTTTGTAAAATAAAAACAGACTTTGGATAGCTCAACTGCTGTAAGAAAATAAAAACGAAGAAGTCGGTTGAAATAACAAATAAGAAGAAAGGATTTTTTTTAAGGGCTAAACAGTACAGAAACAAATGACTGCACTCAGAGGATAAAACTTTAAAGCTTCCTTTTATATTAGAGCAAGGAAGCGTGGTACAAGGGAGCCCAGCACTGCAGAAGTGTGGTTTTACAGCAAATTTCAAATCATCAGAGGAGGACGGGCTGGTGCTCTAATAAAACACTAGTAACTGCGTCCCTGCACCACGCCCCGGCTCATTCTCATGCAACCCCCTGAGAAAATGTCAGCGGATCCTCCCAGATGGATTCGTTAAGCTCTGATGATGAGTGCACTGTGCGTTAGGCATGGGGGTGGGAAGGCGAGGAGAGGCGTTAGAGCATCGTAAATCTCCCCCATACTGTTTATTTATTAATACAGCCCTGCAGTCTGCACCTGCGTTCCTCCGGAGAGAGTAACGCGCGGGGAAGAAAGGGAAGACGGGACAGGACGGGGAGGAGGGGTTAGATATGATTCCCCAGAGTGGTCACAAAAAGCACATTAATGCAAAGTAGGAGGAAAACAGTTGAAGGGAGAACAGCATGATAAATGAAGGTAAAGCTGAGCAAATAGACACGGGAGTGAAAGATTGATGGACGGATGAATGGATGGATGGATTGAGTAGTTGAGGAGATGAATTCCTCCGGGATTGGTGATTACTGTAAGGCAGGCAGGAGGTTGATGAGAGAGGAATGAGGGAGCGCGAACAGAGGTCGGACAAGGGGGAGGAAGGGGCTTAAAGTGTCACACAGTCTGAATTAACACTGGAGAGGCCGTGACTTTATGACCCTGTCAGTACACACACACACAGACACACCGCATCTCTTTCATTACACAGTAAAAGAAAAGGCATGACGGCTCACTCAGCTGACCGCTCATCTCTACTGAGGCACTCACTCTGGCGTCAATAAACTTATATTTCAGTGACAAGTCTTAACTGTATGACCTAACATTGAACTTAGCCTCGTACACTGTTTGCTAGGTCGCCTTATCTTCTTCCCTGCCTTGCTATGCGTTCTGTGAAACCTCACTGGTTTTACGCAAAAGCGATTGCCCCGGTCTGATAACGCCAAACGGTCGGCCGACCCCAAGATTTTCTGAACAAAGGTATTGTTTACAGGATAAACACGGATAGAAAGAAACATTACAAAGAGCAAACAGAAACAAAATAATGAGCTCATTGTCATTACACAGATTCATTCCGAAAAGAAGACACAAGAAGCAAGATTTCAAATAAAAAAAACAAAGGCTTGTTTCGAATAATAAAATGTTTTGTGGATTTAATGTGTAACGGTAAATTATTCAAAGTAAAGGGAGCCTTGAAACTAAAAAAAAAGTTGTATTTACGGCATTGCTCTCGGGCAAATTTAGCACATGGTTCCCCTTTGCTGCTGTAGCGCTGTAAATTTCCCCGCTGTGGGACGAATAAAGGTTTTCTGATTCTGATTCTGATTCTGATATCATGAGGACTGAGAGCATGTTAGCACGCTAATGTGCATCACAGAGCTAGTGGCTTGTAGGCTTGTTTACCTTTTTTCTCTAGAGGCTAAGGCAGTCTTTCTCATAGAGTGGTCCGCGAGTATATTGGTAAAATGTCACATTTTAAATTAATATATTATAAGTTTAAAAGTGTTTCTCAAACTGTTTAAAAATTACTAGTATAGAGTGTAGCATAGATGTAGCATAGCTACGTAGCTACGTGGGTTCGTTTTACGATGTTACGTCATAAATGATCTGCGCGGCCAATTTGAGCGTCAAATGACTCGATGGCTCAAGATAAAAGGTAAAAGAAAATTAAATGAAAAATCTGACGCGACAGTCAAGGTGCATCGTCCTGATGCAGGTGATGCAGCAACTACAAGTGGTTCAGCCTCAGCGACAACAACATTTTCTTGAAAAAAGCTTATGTGGAAAAAAAACTTAATTTTCATGAAAAAAGTTTGAATGTCAAAAAAAACTTAATTTTCTTGGAAAAAAAATTATTTACATTTTTTTAAATTTTCATGAAAAAAGCTTGGATGTGAAAAAAAAAGTAATTTTCATAAGTAAGTTGCTCTGCTCGCTCGGACATAAACTCAGTAATAAATGTAGTCTATGTTTCATATGATGTGTAAAATCTATCAACATTTACCGTTTAGATCACATATGAATGAAATGCTTGTAGAATCCGTAGTTGTATTTGCATTGTTGATTTAATGTAGAGAAGGTCACATGAAGCTCAATATTAGCCTGTAATGTGTAATATACTGTTGCAGTGGTAAGCAGGCCTATTGTTTTTGGATATTTGGGGAGTTAGGTGGTCCGTGAGTGTTTTTTTTATTGGTTAAGTGGTCCTTGGTCTGAAAAAGTTTGAGAACCCCTGATCTAAGGGAACCAGTGTCTCAATAAATACATTGAGGTTAGTGAAGGAAATGTGAAAGTTTAAAATCAACAAAACTCCAGCACATCACACTTGTTGGGTCGTGTTGATCAGAAATGTTCTTGAAACTTTTATCTATATTTTTTCTTTCAAATATGTTGTATATAAGATGTATGTTCCTATAGATCCATGTATGTGCAGTCAATGCATATCTGTGATACAATCATGCGTGTTAATTAATGTCTCCCTTCGCACATTGACCTTTGAAATAAGAGTTGACGCAAGTAGCATGAAATAACTTACTAACTTATTTATATAATTATAACCCTATACCATATCTTAAGCAGATATAATCCATTAATTTGCCAAATAAGTCCATTAAGTTGTCAAATACATTCAATGCAAAAAGTGGCATGGAGCCAGTGGAACCTGAGAAAACTATGTTGGCTTGTTTATTTTATTACATTTGTTTTATTTAAATTAAATTAAATGTTTGGTATACATCAGTCAACAAGTATCTGGTTTATGAAAACCTGACTAATGTACTATAATTGAATGATTACATTTAGCTATTATAAGCTGGTTGCTTTATATGATTTTGTTATTATAGTTATTATAATTCTGTAAATATTTTAATTATTGCATTATTTGAGAATTTTGAATAATTTATTGCTGCTCTGTTTCGGGCTTACTAATCAAATTATAATTTTTTTTTTTTATGCTTTGACAATATTTCCCTGTTACATTCATGCCAATAAAACATAATGAGTTAAATTGAAAGAGCTTGCTGCTGAATGCAGTGCATGGTTCCAATTCTATTAAATGGGCATACTTTTAACCAAAGCACGCCGAACATTTTTTATGTGTATTTTGCCCCAAAATAAGTTCAATAATAGCTACTTTTGTATATTGAAATTGTGCAAATTCCCAAGCTTAACTTCCCCTTGGAAAGATATTTTGAGGGATCAACTTGTGTGATGATAAAAACTCATCAATTAAAAGTGTGTTTGAGGATCTTTTGATTTATTTGTTTGCATTTTTAGTTTTAAACTCAATGTAATCTATATTTCCCCAGTATTTTCTACTTGTAAGTAACACATATTGATATATAAACATTTACATATTGGACATATAAGCCTGTCAGCTGCAGGGGTTCCGAGCCAGGAAAGTGTGATTACAGTGTGACTGTTGTTCCTTCCTGACGACACACCCTCCAATTCACCCTGTTGGACATGCAGGCACGTTTTTCTGCTCTATAGGAATGCACAGAATGCTATGGGGATGCCAAACGATGGCGCAGTGAATAATAGGTTGCTTACACTAGATCCAGTGGAATGATAACAATGTGGCTGTCTATTCTCTCTCTCTCTCTCTCTCTCTCTCTCTCTCTCTCTCTCTCTCTCT
>CALSCE010010855.1:4581427-4609837 GCA_943593645.1 Bovichtus variegatus | reverse complement strand
TATATATATATATACATATATATACATACATATACATATATACAGTGTGTGTATATGTATATATATATATAGCATCAAGATTATAATGTCATTTTTGGAGATATTTTATATAAAACAGAAGAAGGTTGACAAGCCCAAAACATTGTTTTGAATTGACCTTTTAGATTGTTTAGTTTCATAACTGTCGGCGTGTCCTTCATCAGGTTTACAGACCTGTGTCTACGAGTGATCATGCGGGCCATGTGGTTTTGCGGAGGTTTCCATTGGATCAAGGTGAAAGGAGAACGGGCGGCGCCCTCTGAAGTTCCCATCCTCACTGTGGCACCACACTCCTCCTACTTTGATGCCATCCCAGTCACCATGACCATGTGCTCCATAGTCACCAAACTGGAGAGCAGGAGCATTCCCGTCTGGGGCAGTGAGTCGTACACATTTCCATCACCTCTCATCACCCTAGATTTACCGAAATAATTAACATGCATGTGCTATTATAACATCAAATATATTCAACACTTAATGCAGACTGCTGGCACATGATTTACAATGGTGTGTAGGACTTAACCAAACTGTAATATGAAAAGAGTTTAAAGCCAGATAAATTAAAGTACCGAAGTACTGAATAAAAGTAGTTTCAAAACCGGTTTTCCAAAATAAAGTTCTTTAAATTTACATTCAACTTCGGTACATCCAGACATTAGAACTTTGGCTATATATAGTTGGACAGCTAAAACCGTCAACAAGGGATCATCCTTCATTTTTTTACAGATTTGAAAAAAAAAATTTTTCAGCACATATTCTCCCCATTTTCTTTTAAGTTTCTGTCACTGTAGGTGCAATCTGAGCTGTGTAAATGAAAACAGTATCAATGTAAACAGTGAACTTTTAATTGTGCATAATACCTCCCTTCTCTTAACTGCTCAACATACTGTACATCTCTACTGTCTGGCTTTTTTTTTTTTTTTTTTTTTGTTGCTTTTCTTTTAATTGAAAAGGTCTGAAGATGAACCTCATAAAACATTTGTGTTTTCTCTCTTGCTCTGACGTACATCCACGTTTTTTCTCTTCACCCTCGTCCTCCCAGCTCTGATCAGCTACATCAGGCCGGTGTTTGTGTTTCGGTCAAATCAGGACTCCAGAAGGAAAACTGTGGAGGAGATCAAGCGGAGAGCCCAGTCTGCAGGGGAGTGGCCTCAGGTAACGTACATGGACGTGCACACAGAGATATACTGATCTAACTTTAGCTCACACAGATCAAGGGTCTTTTTAAATAATGAGTAAGAGCCAGATGCATCTCTTTGTGTGTGTGTGTCTATGTACAACCTTTAATGTGTATCTATTTGTTCCAGATCATGATATTTCCAGAGGGGACGTGCACCAACAGGTCGGGGCTCATCTTCTTCAAGGCTGGTATGTGTTCAGTCCCCTTTCTGCTTTCAACATCATGCAATCAGGTGGAAGGTAGCCGTGTGTGTGTGTGTGTGTGTGTGTGTGTGTGTGTCCTTGCTTACCAATTTTGAATGACCTCATGGCAGTGAAACATGCATCTATGTATTCCATGTAAATATTACCGTTAGCTGCTAGCCGGCAGCTCAGCCATTTCCATGTTGAGAGCCGAGACTCAATCCAAGACTCTGAATCATAGATGTGCTCTGAATGTCGTTTATTGCCCCTTTAACAATCTGTCCACATGATGGCACTGATAAGAAGAATGTTGCATTAATAGACAATGAAGTCAGCATTTGCAGTTTTATTCGTAAGTTGATGAGCAGTTGAAGCTCGCGAATTCATGATGATAACGAGGAAGAGGATGAGGAGAAAGAGAGCCACGTTTTTAATTAAGGGCTTTTTTTTTATGGAGCAATGGCTGCTACCTCTGTAGCTACGTAGGTGTGTGTAGAACCTGAGACAGGAGTATTGGGGGGGGTCGTGATGTGAATGGCTTCGCTGAAACCGATTTCTTCTAAAATTTCAAGTTTGTTTCTTTTGTATTCACCGGGTGACTCCCACCAGCGCAGAATTGTGACGAATGTCGATCTAGAGTGACGTAAAAGACGCATGAATTCCGAAAAAAAATCTGACCTGTATCTGATTTAGGAAAACATGTAATATAAAAGTGGCCAAAATCACAATTGAAAAGATCTGAGTCCATGTGATTGGTGCTGTTTACACTGTGACGAAAAGAAAAGAAAAAAAAACGGATCACATATGCACAAAAAAATCAGTTTTGGTTCACTTTCGCCCAACCTATAGATATCAGTCCAAAGGAGTTGTTTCTTCTTTACAGGTGGTGAGCAGAATAATAATAATAATACATGTAAAATATAATGCAGCCATACAATACTTCATTTATCAAGCGTATAACCTTCTTTTTTGTCCAGTGGCTAAAATAAATGTTGGTACAACACTAGACAAGGGAGCTACCTAAAGACAAAATGAGGGTTGGTATATACAATAATCATCCAAAACCACAGCTCAAAACATTTGCTTCTGGTTCTTAGTTATTCCCAGCCATGGGTGTGTCTGTGTGTTAATACAGAGACTCTGTGATCACTTTGTTCAGTATTCATTTCACTCCGTGTGCCTGGAGTTGACTGCACAGCTGCCAACTCCAGGTGTAGCTGTCTGGGCGAGTTCATTTTATGTTGGCCCAGCAGTGTTGGGTTCAGTGTCTTGCTTCGGGACACCTCAACAGGACACACAACTCTTGCACCCATCCTTTTGGGGGCTTGTTTTTCTGCTCACATCCTGTGTGTGTGTTATGCTGTCAGCCATTGTTCCCTGCCTGCTCTGTCTAATCCCCTTTCTTCCAGTCTGTAATTTCTGTCATTCCCAGTAAGCCCTGTTGGTCACACTCTGTCCTGCTCTGGTTGTGCGTGCGTGTTTGTCCAGCTTGATCTGTCCGTTGTGTGTTACCAGTCCTCTCTGGATGTGTCTCCTCTAGTTTATGTCTCTTCACTGACTCCCAGCACAACAGAGAACGTGTGTGTGTGTGCGTGTGTGTGTGTGCATGGTGCCACCTGTGCGTGATGTGCTCTGCCGATACCTCCAGTGCTTTTGTCGTTTTCAATGCAGCCGTCACTTTCATGTCCACCCTTCTCTCCCTGTCTGTCCCCTACTATAGTCTCAGAATTATTCACAGGGTGTAAACAGTAATCACTCTTATGTTCTTTCACTGCCTCATGTGCAGCTAGAACAATATTTAGGGCCAATATTGTTCTGTTGAAAATCAGATGTCATCCATGTTTGATGATGGCGGTTCCTTGTTGAATAAAGCTGCTCAGAGTTAATACGTTATTTCTGTTAAGCGTGTTTTTCTATTACTCCACCACCTTTTGGTGAAACCAGCCTCACCCTGCCTTAAGGACCCATTCATTATTTACATATTTACACGCATTTAAGCCAGGTGTTTAAATATTTTTCATGAACATGTTTTAAACAATGCTACGTTTACTTGTAATTTTACTTTTTGATTGAACTTTTACAAAATGCGTTGTGTAGTTGCAGAACTGTATATTTCATTTATCTAGGAAACACAGAAACAAATAATATCTTGAATGTGTTTTGTTTAGTTTTATCACAGTGAAAATATTGATAATATTAAAATATATTATACAATCTGTAAGAATTGTTTCTCCTTTAAAAACATACAATTGAAACTGCACAAATCAAAAATCTATATGAACGATTTTGAAAATGGCTGGTGTAATAGGTGTTTTACAATCCACAACTTTACTGTTTTTTTCTTTTTTGTTTTTTTTCACTGCTTCAGCAAAAAAGTGTGTGTTCGCTCTCTGCGCAGCACCAATAGGCAGACAGACAAAGTAAGCAACCAGCTGGTAGACTGATACCCCTTTTCCGAACATGGAACGAGTTCTGTTCCAGTTTTTGCCCCTAATTTTGAACCATTCGGAGCAGTTCAAACAGAAATAAATTGGTTTGGAAACCGAAAAGTTGGTTCCTAGCTGGAACAACTAAAACAGAAAACAGGTTTTCCTTGGCCTGAAGAGCGAACCTTCACTACATCAATGGGCGTGTCATAATCTACAGGTTGGAAAGAGAGGATAGGGTCTTGCCCGTAATAGTCTTCCATGTCTTCTTACCATTAATAGTTGGTCCATGCTTGTTTTTTTTTGGATAAAAACTGATATTTCTGTAATAACAGGCCAAAGAGCTTGCTGGTAATCATTGCGAGCCACCGTCTTGCTTCTGCTGTTTACTTCCTTTGTGCGTTGTGCAACGCCCTCCGTTGAAGACACATCCTTGATTACAATTGTTCCTCTCAGAACAGCTGGAAATGCGGACAGGTACTGTAGATAGCACCAGAGCTAATTTGGGTAATAGTGGAACATTCAGCAGCTTGGGATGTCAGATATGTCTCTCAGGAGTTGGTGGAGACCAAAACAAAGCTCGACTAAGTTAATGTTAATGAGTTAATGTTCCACTTACCTCCGTCAGGTGGGCACAAACACGACTCCAAATGAATGCTCATTCAGTTGGATGTGTGAATAGCCAACTGTTTGCTATCCAATCAACTGTACAGCTTGCTGCTCTGTCCCCCAAGTAGCCAAAAAAAACAAACGATTAAGGTGTAAGCCTTATTCTCATTAGTAATGTCCCGATTTCTAAAGAGGGTTTGAGGTGTCTGCCCGAGCGGGAAGTTATCCCGAGGTTACGAGTCAAGCCACTTAAAATCTAAACCCCGTCGCCAAAACAAATGTAATAATATACGCATGTAGTAATTGAAGATAACGTTTTCTCTTTCTCTTCTCTCTTCCTCTCTCGTCTTCGTCAGGCGCTTTCATACCGGGAGTCCCAGTGCAGCCTGTGGTGCTACGCTACCCAAACAAACTGGTAAACCAAATGTCCTTTAATTCCTTCTCAATACCTGCTCAATGCCTGTACTCTTGAACATGGTTCTAGTTTAGACCCCGACTCCAGCCATACTGCACGTACACAATCTACACACACCTACACGTACTGACACACCCCTGTGACGTAATGCTTTCTTTCCCTCATCTTCGTATGTGCTCCTCTTGTGTTGAGTGACTTCATGTTCGAGTAGGATGATATTTCATCCTCCTCTTTCTCTCTCAATCCATCTATCTCTCTCTCTCTCTCTCTCTCACTCACACACACACACACACACACACACACACACACAGGTGTCATGTCTCTCTCTCAGCACCTCTCCTCACTCTGTCATGAATTATGTAGTTGTATTAGCTGGTACGTCTTGTCTGTTACCCTGTGAAGCTTTTGTCACTGTTTCCCTTTGTGCTGAGTTTAGTCACTGTGCTGACTTCAGTGACAACGTGGCAGTTAAGTGAGGCCAAGAAAAAAACCTGAATCAGACTCCCCATTCCTACACCACCAGGAGTGTTTCCATTCCATCTGTTTCCATCTGGTCATTTAGCTGTCGAGAAACTTTGAAACTGGAAAATGGCACCACCAGCAAAAGATCCAGCCAAACACAGCCAGCCACGGCTATTTAAAACAGATCACACACAATACTGATTGTCAGGAGCCCAATCAAAAGATATTCAACTTTCTATATCTACAATGCAACTTTTCAACATCAACAGGCTTGAAGAGGAGCTTATAGAAGTCCTACATGGGCCTGTTGTAAAGGTGATGTCAACTGAATTGCCTTCGATTTATCTGTGTGCTTTTTCATCACTCTTAAGCAGAGAACAGATAAGAGCAGAGAATGATATATTGTTGCTTTTTAAGCTTTTGGCTTGTTTAGTGTACTGTCTACTTTGCCTTTACCAGACGAAATAGATGTTGGTAAATATGAAGACGTGTGTGCTGACAGGGAACTAATCCTGTGTCAAACACCCATAGTGGAAAATCAAAAGACTTGACAGCAAATCCAGCTGCACTGAAGTGGCCCCAGCTGTATTTCATTTAAATTTGGAAATGGAGGGATCCATTCAACTTTTAATCGTCACACATGTACACTGCACCGCGCACACAGTGAAATGTAGACACTGCATTCAACCCCACCTCGGAGCAGTGGGCATACACTTTCCATTACTGTCAACTGTTGTGTAAAGAAAACGACACATTTGTAGATTTCTTTTTTTACATTCCTGTGAGCCCTTGGTTTTAGTTCATGTCACTACACTCACTGTAATGAACTTACAGAGACTCAGAAAGAGTACTCCACTTCTTTAGTATTGCACTCCTCCAACTTTGATGGACTCATGATGGACAGTTTGAAAAAGAAGTAGCAAAATCAATGCAGCACAAAAGGAGACATTTGTTATTCCACACATTCTTCTTCCTTGTCAAATCCTGGCGATAGTGAGGTCGGAGATTCTGGTGTATTATGCCGTTAGCAGCTAGCCTCTAGCTGAGATAAGGAGCAGAGAGGCCTGGTAAACTCACTTCTATCGAACTCCGCAACTCGTAGTCTTCAGACCCAATCAACCGACGTTGCCAAACAACGGAACTCCCTCTGCGGCCAAACTCACTGCAATCCTCGGCGTATGTGCACCTGGGGCTTCAAGTTTCCACAACACACTTGTGTAAGTTGCATTCTGGATCATGATTGGCTTCCGAACTAGTTGTGACGTCGCAAAGTCAAGATGGGGACTTGTGTTAAAACTCGTATTCAAGGGGAGCGCAGAGAAACTCTTCCCCCCCTTCAGCAGATGAATGTGAAAAGAGCATTCTAACGTCAAACTACACATGAATAAATAAATAAGTGACGCAACAATAAGAAAAAGCACACCTTTGACTGGAGGTGGACTTTAAGTACGGTCGAATTGCAGCGCTTAACAATGGAAGTGTAATCCGAGACGCTGACTAAAGAGTGTGGCAACATTATCAGCACAAATCAGTACGACAGTATTTAGGCATTAATCAGCAGAAATGAGTATTATGAGTAAAGTTGGTTGAGTTTTCAGCCATCCTCAGAACCCACGGACACACACAACTGAGGAAAATAACTAACGGCAGTTCCAGGAAGTTGTAGGAAATCAGGCCTCCTGTTTCTGTGTTTGTGCGTTTGTCCTGAGCCATTTCCTCTTTCTGCTTCCTCTCCACAGGATACTGTTACATGGACGTGGCAAGGTCCCGGAGCGTGAGTGTTTCTGTCTCGCACACCTTCACTCTGACATACACCACTAACCATCGCACGCACACACGCACATACGCACGCACACACACAGCTTCCACTGCCCCCGGCTAAGTATGTACTTAAAAACAAGAGTGACCTCTTTTTTTTTTTTCTTCCATGAAGAGCGAACATAGTAAGATGCTGTAGGGACACCTCCATTATCTTGTATCCATCCATCATATTATTGTTTCTTTCCGATACTATGTCGTCATGTATAGACAAAGCCAACTCTTCTGTCTTCAAGGTTCAAAATCCTGTGGCTCACGCTGTGCCAACCTCATAATCCCATGGAGATAGAGGTGAGTGCTTTAGTAATCCAGAAGTCATTAAAACTTTAATTTTTCTATTTTTGTCACGGTATTTACGGAAGCCCTGAAAAAAAAAAGAGTCTGATCTAAATAGTTTTCTCGCAGTGTTTATGACTTAAGAACAGGATGCCAGGATAATCTTTTACTATTTCCTGAAAACACCTAAAAACAATTTAGATCAGATTTAGCAAATGGATCACCAGAATAATATTTTCTTACTTGCCTCTCCGTTCAGTATCTTAAATATTCTCTCCAAACTGAGAGAAATATTAACTTAAGATATGCAATGGACGTGACATGTGTAATTCCATATTCATGATATAGCGTATCAGTGCACAGTTTTGGTGACAGGACAACAGCATTAAGTTGACATGCTCTCTTTCCGTAGTACTTGCCTATTTACACTCCATCAAGCGATGAGAGGGAAAACCCAGCCTTGTTTGCCAACAATGTCAGAAAGCTCATGGCTAAGTAAGTGTGTGTTAGTGTGTTTGCATAAGTGTCTTTGATCAGCGTCCAATCGTCTGCACATGCTTGTTTCGGGTGTCCATAACACACAGACACGTGTGAAAGTCCTCATAAACCTTTCCCTTACTCCTGATAGGGCGCTGGAGCTGCCACTCACAGACCTGTCTTTTGACGACCGCGAGATCAGCCTATCACACGGCCCGCTGAGAATATACGACTACAGCGGCCTGCTGGAGTTCCACCAGCTGGTGTGCCGCTTGGGGTGAGTTCTCTTCACACATCCGTGGGTGAGCGCAGGGAGACGGGATTGACCGGTCGGAACGGGCTGGAGGGCGGTTCTGATCCAGGACACCGGGGCACTGGAGGCGAAGAAACGCTGACACCTGTTGGTGGCAGGGCGGGAAATACACACACTGTCCTTCTCAGAAATAATTTTATGATTCATTCAATTCAAATCAAATGAGGAAAAGTTTGGTGTTAAACAGCACACAATTCCTGCCAAGAATGAACATTTTTAAATATTGCCACAGATCTCTGCAATCAGGTTTTATATCCAGGGGAGCCATTAAAATAGGAACATCTTCAGCAATCTGTAAGCACATTGTGTGATTATTTGGTTAATTACAGAATATATGAGTGCTATAAAGAATCCTCCAGGTTCTTTGATTAAAGAGTATTTATAAAACCATCTGTCATTGTGTTTCTCTCATTTGAGCACATAAAAAAACATCAAAGATACCCAAGAGGAATCTTTTTTTCCACCTTCTTCACTAATTAGCTCTAATACGGGAGCAGTTGTCTCATAATAATCTGTGTTAATATTAGATGGGCAGTGTGCAATCTTTTGCAAACTCAAACAATTTGACTTTCATTTAGCAATGCTCCAAAAAAAAGTTCTGTCAAAGTTCTCATAATTGTTTGTTTAATAGTTTGTAGTTTTATTGTTGCAAAAAAAATCAAAAAATCTGAATAAAAGCATGTGAATGTCTGTGAATGCCGGATTTGGCTTCTCACAATAATCTCTAACTCTTCATCATAAGTATTATTATAAGTAAAGTGGAAAGTGCCATTCTTGCGAAAACCAATTGGCACGTAATTAAATTTTCTTTTGAAAGAGCTTTTATGATAATTACAGCCAATCAAGGAATCTATCGAGCTGTGATAAAGTCTTGAATATGAATCCTTTATAGTTTCTATATTTAAAAATAAAAAGAATATACGAGTAAGTCAGATTGCAGTCGCAGGCCAAAGTGAAACAATTCCAAGCCTAAATTCTGTCGGTTTAAAACTGACTGTAAGCCCAGAATAGACAATACAATATGAAGACATTATTCACATTTCTTTCTTTAGATATAGCTGTAATCTTTCAGATGTTGTGGATAGGTATGTGGCCTTTCTGCAGGCCAATCAAAGTTATGACTAACTAATACCTTGTTTTTATGAGTTATGTGTTTTCCTCTGGTCCACTGTGTATTAACAGGCTGAGAGCAGGAAGGACAGACAAAGAGCTGGAGGAGCAGGCCAGGAGAGCCAGGAAGCTGCAGGGAGACGGTCTGAGTTTGGAGGGCTTGGCACAGTTCCTCAGCCTGCCAGTCACAGACACACTCACACAGGTCCACAGCCTCTTCGACCAGGTAAACACCGACAGATTCAAGCTTTATTAGTATATCGAGGGACGTACCAAGTGTTTTCTAAATGCAGTGAAACATTTTCTGAGAGACTAAACGCCAACAAATATAGATTGAAGCTAAAATATGTGTTAGATAAAAACATGTTGCAAATTTTGGAAATTATTACATCTATCTTTTTTCAATACATTTTGACTTTTGGACTTTACAAGGCTTCCGAGTTATTGTAGATGTTTGGATCACACAAGTCGGAAACAATCCAATGCAGCCACCACTGGAATCCAATTCTACTAATAGTAAAATACTTATAATATTAGTGTAGCCCAATCTCGCTACTGTGCAGAAATACCGGCTTTAAACACAATGAATAGATATGCAAAAAAAATATGATTTATTGAAACAATTCGGTACAGCCCTAATTATTTTTAAAATGAATACAGTTAAGTACGTATAATAACAGACAATGAGATAACTGTTAAACTGGTAAAAGAGGACATACTGTATGGATCCGTGTGCAAGTAGAGTTTTAAAGATGATGTTGATCCAGCTGAATTGTATAGCGAGATGTTCCAAACCTTGGCAGCCGTAATAGAAAACATGTTCATCAACAGTTGTTTTTTTTAAGGGTTAAAATGCATTTACATGGAGCTTGAGACCAGTGCTGTGTTGTACAATTTAGCAGTAAAGTCTTTAAGTTGATGGTAAAGTTTCTAAAATGGACCTTTTTTTTCCCATAAATCCAAAGTTCAGATCAAATATATAAAAAATAAATAAAAAGTCACCTGGAAAAACAGATCACACACAAACCGAAAACATACGAGAGGAATATAGCAGCAAGACAATATTAATAATAGTTTACATATTTGGGCTGATGGTATCATTTACCTTTTTACGACTGTTTGGTAGTTCTCAGTAAGATCTCAGAGGTTTGCTACTCTTGCATCCTTCAGAGGTTCCTGATACTCAACATGTTGCCATTTAAAGTGTCCGGACAATAATTGAAACATTTTCAGCCGTTGTTTGGCCTTCCTACTGTTCTCAGGCCTCGTGTGTCATCATTTAAACAGGGCAGCGTTTTAGTTGATCTAATTATTACCTATTTCTTAACCTTTTTGTGCCTGCAACTGAATTTTAAAATGTTGGTGAAAGTGTTCTCTGGGCTTGCCTTAGACAAATCTGAAGACATTTTCAAAATAGCTCAGTTGTTGCCTGAAAAGTGAGTTTTTTATTTGTATCATTCTATATTTAGTCTTTGGTCACATGGGACTACTATTTTTAAATTTGAGGTCCCATGTCCCTAAATATAGAATGACAAGTAAATGATTGTATCTCAGAAACTACAAGGAGCACAATCAAGTATTTGGTATCCATGAACTCATATCAAGTTGAATATCAAAGATCTGGACATATAGACAGTCGAAATAAATATTATATATGGAAGACATTTCATTAACACAATTTTTTTCCTTATTTTTCAGGAAAAACTTTGACTATTCATACGTTTTTTTGTTTTTTTTCATTTGACATAAAATTGTCAAAGTTGTACTGTTAGATACTTGCCCAAAGTGTGTTCGTACCATTACTTTCCTATCTTATAAAGGTGTTACTGTAGGTTTCCATGTGTAGAACTGGTTTGACAATGGCTGATCAGCGCCCCCTTGTGGAGAATCTGAAGTCTGCTAAAGGTCAATGAGTTTAAACACGCAGGATTTGCGGATGAAGTTCTTTGTCTAGTGGAGTTTACATGATTTCAAGCTGTAGATGGTCACGACATCACCACTTCTGCTCACTAAGATCTTTTTGTTCCCAGCGTGGAGATGGAGAGATGGACTCCAGACACTTTGTTATTGCTCTGTCTACCGTTCATCGACCATCAAAGTCAATGGAGACCCTCAAATTGGGCTTTGAGGTGAGCACATTTACCATTGAATCTGGTTTGATTTAAATTAAGTTCTATTTTTTTTTATCTCTCTCTTTTTTTGGTCCATGGGGAAATATGTTTTATTATACTCTATAACGGTTTTGCAATCAGTTTTATCTCCCTTTTTAATTTGTTGGTACTTATTTTATTGTATTATTTATCTCCCTTTATTTTGATTATGAATATTTCTATTTCAACGAATTTTAATTTATTTTCTACTTAATTATTTACATATTATTATTGTTTTGTTTGTTTTTCTCCCCTGCTTTTTCCCTCACATAAAAATACTGCTTTTGGATTTATATATGATGCTTATGTCATGGCATGCTCTTGTTATTATATTGTTATTTATATTGTATGATGACATTAGTTTGTGTCTTGGAGAACAAAGTACGTGTGTGGATGAAACGAGTCAATAAATAAAAAGTAGGTTTTATGTCATTGCACTAAGCATATGTGTTGTTGTGCAGATGTACGAGAGCGAGCAGAACGGGCACGTCCTAAAGGAGGAGCTCGCCGCCATCTTGGAAATAATGTTGGGAGTGAAAGAGGTGGAACTTTCAGGTCTGTTTTTAGCACTGGGCGGAACTGAAACGGCAAACATCACATACGGTAAGACTTTTGTTGATCATTCACCTTCAGTACAACATGAATTATGATACCATTGCACATGTGAGATGATTGACAGCATCTATCAGCGTCCTGTCATCATCACATTTGATTTCTTCTTGGCTTTACAGAAGAGGATAAGTACCGTCTGTTGTGGATTTTCCCAGGTCCTTTACATCCGCCATCTGCCTCTTCTAGAAACTGTCGAAGCTTCTCCTGTCACTCGTTCTGTCTCTCTTGTCCTTTAAAGCCATTTCTCCTTGAAACATAAAACAATCCTAGAAAAGGCGTATTAGGGCCATTGTCGGTAAAAAAAAAATAATAATAATAATTATAGAAAAAGGCGAGGCGGGTAACATTCCCAGAAAAAACTTAGAAATTCCAAGATTAAAGTCGTACATTTACGAGAGAGAAAAAAACTTGGATATTCTCTGAGATTAAAGTGGTAAATATACAAGAAAACACAAGAATAGTCTCTCAAATTTAGTCATACATTAATTTCCAAGTTTTGTTCTGGTAGATTTGTGACATTAATCTCAGAGAATTTTTTTCTCTCAAATTTATAACTTCTCTCAAATTTATAACTTCTCAGAATATCTCTGTTTTTTTCTCGTACATTTGTAATTTTTTTCTCATAAATTAACCACTTTAATTAAAATATATTCTTGGAATATCAACCCCCTCCCCCGGCTCTTTTAGCCTGCAGTGGATCTAATACGCCATCTGGAATCATTATAGTAATTACACTTATGCTTCTAAACAAAAACCTTCACATATTGATGTTAAAATATTAACGCTCCTTAACTTTAAAAATAAAAGCTTTATTCCAGTTCCTTCTCTACCAAACAAATTAAAATCATATCAGACATGTTTAATACTGTAAAGACCTGAGAGTCACTGACAGTAATAAAAACATTCACCACCATTTTCTATGTTTTGCTCCCTTTTCCAGATGAACTTCATCATTTTATAGAGCAGCACCCACACTTCGTCCTGGATTACCTCGATTTTGAAAACCATCCGCGCAAATTCTGCCTCGACAGCCCAAAGAGCTACAACGGTCAGAGCCACAGCAAAGATGACTGAAGAACTGACTAATGCAAACCACTTTATTGACCTTGTCTATCTGATGTAACAGCATCAGCTTTCCTGCCACCTCTGTGCCTTTCAGTGCAGGTAGAGAAAGAGGAAATGAATGAATGAATGGTGAGGATGGATCAGAGCAGCACACATGAGGACAAATCACTTATCTCAGCTCTCTTCTTAACTCTTTTTTTTTTTTTTTCTCCTAACTTTGTGTTTTTGTTTCCATTATGATACAAAGAAACACTTTTGGTTTTTTTTTCCTCTGCAGATATATTATTTATTTTTAAATAAAAAAAAAAAAAAGAAAATTAATTATCTATCACATTCAGATATTTAAGAGATTAGTTGATAAAAGGAGGGGGATTTCTTTTGGCTCTTTTCTTGATCTCAGGAAAATGGACACTAGTACACTGTCCTATCTATCCTGCTGCTCTTCATATACAAAGTGTACATAGAAACCTAAAATCAGGTCAAAGGGACCAGGATGTACATCATGCATCATCCTATGATGAGACAGAGAATACACCAATATATTTAACAAATACCTGAAGAATCTGCCGATATGCAGAGAAATCATTCTTTACTTCCAGCAGCTGTGTCCCTGCCATATATTTACAACCCAATCAAGTCATTCAGCTATGTTTCTTTTTTTTTTTATTTGTTAATATGGTGAGTCATTTATGACTATGTTTATTTCTTTTTTTTTTTTCCATACTGTTCTCCAAAAAAAGAAATGTTCTCCACCTTCAAGGAAAATCCTTTAAAAGAAAAACAGTCTAGTTTTTTAAGAAAAACATTTAAGAAGAAGGATTTTTAGTATTTTTGGAGCAGCAAATCCTTCCTTTTATCCTCTGGCGGACACATATTTCACCTACTGTATCTTCATTTTCCTGAGACCGCCTGAGGTTTGTGTATCGATCTCCGACAGTTTACCATCGACGGACACATTTTGTACCTTATGGCTGCAACGTTCATGTAAAGTGTCATTTCTCAACAAGAGTCTTAAATGCAAACATCAAAGCTCTTTGCTTCTTATTTTGCAAGTAAAATAAAAAGTTTTGTGTTGTTGTCACCTTCTGTCTTAATCCACTAGGTGGAGCTCTGCTTTCACACATTCACTTAAAGATGCTTTATATGAATTTATATGAATCAAGTTAGTGGTTCTCACATTTCTTAAAGCCCTCGTTGATATTTTATATTACATTTTATTATTTACAGCTTTATCTACTCAGCTGTAGATTCTGTGTTCAAGTTGTTTGTGTTTCCCTTTGATAACTGTTGGTGATCATCCAGTAAATGTCTTCAGACTGTACCTCCCTGCTATTGCTTTCATAATGGCCCGTCTTTTCGGAGTCCACGTGGTGGTGCTAGCTCCCTGAGCTATACACACCAGAGAGCGCATGCACCGCTGCCCACCTGATGGACAGGAAAAGCATTACCTCATCCCTTCCTTTCATTCCTTCAGGTAAAAATAGACAGATTAAGTCTGGGCTTTGATGAGAGAAACCTACAGAGGAGGTGTGGAAGCAGGGAGAGAGGGAGAGAGATGGAGGAGAGAGACTAAATGGATCGTTCTGCTCCAAATCCAATTCCTAATAGCTGGAGGGAGGGTTGGTGGGAGGAGGGAGAGGAAAACAGTCAAAGAAAGAGGAGAGGCAGAGGGGGAGTGGAGATATCACGTCTAACAATTAAGACCTGCCTTCAGGGTCCAAAGAAGAAGCTTTGTTGAGAACATATAAATTGCTCATTGAGCAGTGCCTCTCTGCAGTCTCTCAGATACTCCTGCCTCAAAGGAATCGTCCATAAAAGACAGCAGCCACAGCCCGCAGCCCATCACATAGCAGGGCTGGAATCTGTTCACAGTATTTGGGGATCCATCTCCAGCCACCATCCCGGCCAAGCAAACCCCCAACCCTCCCCCGCCCTACAGTAAACACAAACCTGGATCTAATCCCAGTGACTGTAGTTGAGAAAACATCACAGTACATCCACTGGGGATCCCCCGCGGTTACTGTACTTTGCAGGGTCAAAGATGCAGCTCGGCTAACAGTTGTCTTATTTATGTTTGTTGTACAGGCCAAGTGGATGAGCCTCTTGATAGCCTATGCCTGGAAATTAGCATGTTTGCTTTTTCTCTGAGCCAGGTTGTGGAGGTCTGCACTGGCAGTTATATTACATATAACATATTAAAGGTAAAACTTTGATTCAAAAATATACAACATATGGTAATGGGTTTAACAGAACAGGTTCATCAAATGGGACCTGTGGTCTGAAAAAATCGTTTGCAGTTATTCCCAACCAAGAGCCCTTGAAGCCTTCAAGCCACCCCCTTGGGGGGGGGTTGAAAGACTGTGGAGAAGCTCGTTTGAAAGAAAAAAAAAGTATAAATTATGATTTGATTAAGACGCATTTTGAATTCTAACTAGGTAGCTCAAGGTAGTGAACAAATGTTTAGAATAGATTGCTATTGGATAAATTGTTCAACTAGTTAAAAGTAATGGATAGGCCTATACAAACAAGTAATGCACAAACCGTTGAAATGATTAGATAAAAGAAACGGAAACACTTGAAATAGTTGGCTAAAAGCAAACGATCAATGGTGGAAATGTTAAGCTGAAAGTAAGTGATACATGGGTAGCTGAGTTCACCTGAAAGGGTTGTGGGAGTACATCAGACTAAAAAGGTTGGGAACCACTGATCGGAGGTACCTTGGAAAATAATGTTTCAAATAAGGATAATTCCCCCTTAAATTGACCCTGTAAATGTAGCTATGTTTGGACTTTTAGTGTTTCTGTCTGCATTACAGTGGGCTTTAGCTGTGACCTGGTTCTGCTTAACTATTCACTGCTGGTGTGGAGTGTATTTTGGGTAGAGTGTATGATGACACATCTGAGCGAACATGTCTCCTGCCACTTAGCTCCATCAACATCAGGCATCAACACGCTCATCAGCCCACTGAGTTCACTGACAAATAAAGTACATCAAATCATCACCGGGGGAAATTCAGTTTTTGCTACGGCAGCACTAGTTTACCGACTGAAACGTATGTCACAAAGTATTACGCAAGTGCTGTTAATATTTACAAGGAAATGGCAGCCCTCCATTTCAGCTGGGATTGAAAGGCCGTGTCAGTCGGACTGAAAAGCAATGCTCTGGTAAGAACCGCATTCTAGAGGTTCAGTTTCACTCAAATGCGGTGCAACGAAAATGGGATGAGTAGATGACTAACGACACTAACACAGTACATCCCACCTTGTCCTTCAATGCCCTCTTCACCTGGCAACAGAAATGTTTCAGCTGATAAAAAAAACACAAAACATTGGCAAGCTGTCAGAATTTGCAGTCTGGCACCGGTGAGGCTCATGCACAGCGGTGCAAATGCTAATGTTAGCATGCTCACAGTCACAATGCTAACATGCTAAACCAATTTGTTGGGCAACCGCCAATGAAGGCACCGGGTGAAAAGTCAAGAGGATCCAATCGTTCACAGTCTATCCTGTGACTTCCATGAACGTCTGCACCAAATGTCATGACGACGTGACGTCCATCGCTGTGGAGACGTCTCAGTCAAAACCTTTAATGTCAGCATAATTGTGGCGCGAGAGGAAAAAGTCAGGGCATGGTAAATGGACTGCATTTCTAAATCTTAGCGATCACTCAAAGCACTTTACAACACATCAGCGTTCACCCATTCACACATTCACACAGAGTCAGAGGCTACCATGCAAGGTGCCACATGCTCATCAGAGATAACCATTCACACACACTCGCACACCATCGGCCATCGGGAGCAATTTGGGGTTCAGTATCTTGCCCAAGGACACTTTGACATGCTGACTGCAGAGGCCAGGGATTGAACCGCTGTCACGCCTCCTGAGCCACAACCGCCCCGATCACCAAAGTCATTGGGATTCATCCTCTGGGGACCATGAATATCTCTAACGGCGGTCCATCTTGCGGTTGTTGCGATATCCCGAGTCTGGACCAAAGCGGTGGACCGATGATGAACTGACAGAATGACTTCGCCGACACGTTCTCCGTCCCAATCCTGACGCTTAGTCACTGTAGGATTTATCAACGTGCGGGGTAGTTGAATACGTGGTTGACGTTGTAAATTGAAACAAAAACGACTTGATTAGGCTGGGAAAAGATCATGGTTTCTGTTAAAATAAGTACGTTTGTTAAGCAACTTAAGCTACGTGCGCAAAGGAAGTACGTACGTAACTTAAAAATAAGTCAAACTTGACTTTGGATTTCTCATGGGACACAAGCAGCGGTCTCCTGGGTGTCAGTCCTGGTTGTTTGACTCATCCATCCACCCCAATTCATCCCTACACGGACTGTGTCGCTGTCTGTCTACTACGTCACCTGACGTCCTCCTTTACTCCCATCACGGCCGCTAGAGGCCGTTTGATGATTTGGGAGTGAAAACGCCCCGACTTTGCCACCACTCTTCATCTGTTTATCTTCATCTCCCCCTTTTTTTTATTTTTCTTCAATGATATGTTACCTATCTTGTTCATGCCTTGTGATGCATAAGGCTTTTTTATGTATTTTTTTGTCAATGATATAGCATCCATTAAGTAGAAAAAGTCAACGCTGTGGCTTTTTTGAAATTGGTTGGGCGTAAAGAGCAGCACGACATCTGTGGGCTGCCTGTGAAGCTTTCCCACTCTTATTGTATTTTGGTTTAGGGCCTCACACCACAGACTACGCTCCTCTTTTTCCCTCGCGAGGGTTTCGTGCACCGCCTGCTCCAAAAACAGAGTGATGGAGGTGTTGAAGGAGAGGGACGCTTGCTTGTATCAAATCCTTCTGAGTCACTTTCCATGTTTTAATGGTCCAACCAACATCCCTCCTCCATGTTATATGCAACCGTGTTTTCTTTTTTCTCTTGATATTGTCAAATAAAGCCACCAATTCTTTTTTTTTTATTCTTCGAAAAAAGGAACAGTTTTAAAAAAAAACTTTAAGTTGCTTTTATTATTACCGTTTACATTAAAGCTACGATAATTAGATATGATTTGTTTTAAACACACTAAGCTAGCAGTATCAACATGCTCAATACATGGATTTTATTAAATTACCGATGTTGACAAGCAGCCGTAAACCCTTTAAACTCACATCCGAAACACATCCGAGTAAAAAGCTGTGGCAAATGGATCCACGATGTGCTTGTTCTCTCACGTGCATACTGATGGTCAATGGGTTGAGCCCATAGAATATTGCCATATACAGAAAATATAATGCATCCTTTATGTTTTTCCTCTATGTTGCATTTATGTGGCATTGAAACATGCTTTTGATCAAGGAAGCCCTACCATAAAAGACACACGGCGCCGCATGGAGTCCATTAGCCATTGACACAAGCAGGGAGGCAACACTTGTACTCAGAGATGGAGGGGATGTGAAGAGAGCGAGATTGTGGCTGAAAGGTTCAAGGCGAGTACCAAGAAAATAAATCAGATCTTGGCTGATGTGATTGTCAGTGTACAAACAGGATGTAGAGCCTATCAGGTAGAACAGCCTGTCAGAGCGTCAGAGAGCAGGCTGGTCTCTATACAGCAGAACACTAGCAAGGACAATTACAGTGATGACGAATGAATGGAGACGGGACACTCTGGGCCTCCATACGAACGCGTTGAGTGAGGTTGCTTAAGGAGCGTTGCTTTTTTTTTTCTTTCTTTTTTTTATGTTTTCATCCATTTACTACAAATAATGAATGCTATGCATTACTGTTTACTATTTTTCAAAACACGCTCAAGTGTGTTTGAGTAAACATTTCCGACCTTCGAAGCAGAAGCAGTCTTTGACTTCCATTCATTTCTATACAGCATTAACAACAAATTACATTTACTTCAGTTATGTAAAACATCCATTTTGACATATAGAACGGTGTATCATCATGTTAATACAAGACATTGTGCACTTAAACTGCATTAACAATAATAGAACGTATTTATAAAAATATATATATATATATATATATATATATATATATATATTTAAAACCTCACATTTAATATTTAGTGTGAGGTTTAAAGATTGAGCATGACAGTTCATTCTTGACTTCGAAAAAACAGTAGTTTGACAACAACAAAAAATCGGAACTCGCGGTCAACTTATCAGCTTTTTTCTTTTTTCGCCTGAGCTTTCAACCTCAGCAGATGGAGTTTCTTAGATTTCCTTTACGGATGAAACTGCAAAGCTGAGAAATCCCCATCTGCTGTGTGATTTGGAAACAGAGGGAGCTTCGGGGGAAAGAAAGCTAATAAGTGAGAGAAGAGTTTTTCTTTTAAACAAACAAAAAGTTTAAATCCACATATTGGTCTTCACACTGTATGGAATGGAAATTGCCAGGAATAATAAAACATATAAATGATCCATAGATAAAGCTACACCTCTCAGAATTAAAAAAAACTAAAACTGAACAGCAATGCAAGACCCAATTTTGTAATTGACACATTTTTGCTTGATTAAAAAACGTAATCTTTTGTATTTATTTATATTATGTAGTGGCTTTAAGATCCTAAAACTCACAAAGAAAATGCTGGCATGTTCCTTTAAATGCTAAAGCTGGCGATATAGTATTTAGGTTATCGTCAACAAATACCAGCCCATAACTACCAGAGCACTTGTGTACTTAAATTGAAACTTCCCTCCACTGAAGACGTAAATCTTCAAAAGCAGATCACAAATTTCTACTGTCATTTTTAAGCCAGTGTGAATAGTTCAACCTAAAACAGCTGGGCACTGTAGTTGTCAGCAAATGTTACACAAACCATTGTGAATAATGCACCAGGCTTTCTCTCCATCTCAATGTTGCAGTGTATTTTTATATTTGTAACAGCCTTTATTTTTATATTTTGGCTCTTAATTTGATCATTTTTTCTTACTTTCTTTTTTTTTTTTTTTTTTTTATCACACATGTGATATGTAATGTTATATCTTTTAAGCTACTGGATGCCTAAATTTCCCTCGGGATGAATTTTTTTTGTCCATTCAACACAACCCATGGCCTGCTTTATCTGTAAGGAGATGTGACATCCCTGTAAGCAACATCAAGCTGAGTGAGTAACATGATATGGCTGGAAAAAAAAAAAAAGAAGCTTTTTCTTTTTTTTCTTCACATTTCTTATTTTTATTGGTAGCCCCTATGCATCGTGCTGTCTTCTATTCAGTTTTTATTGACTTGACACCACTGTGAATGTCACTGTATCTTTCTGGTGTTGAATATCATAACAGGTACGAATGTTTTGTAAAGCTGATTAGAAAGGGGAATGCAGGTCTAATTTATCATATCCAGTTAGCGGTATCCTATTCCCCATCCCCGTGCCAAATGGACAGGTCGTCATTTTGCCTGCAGCGGGCTGTCAGTGGGACTGAGGCCTGCGCGTTGGGTTGAACGTGTTAGTGTGTGAGCGTCCGTCCTGCCTTCAGCATCAGTCCTTTTCACTGCAGCCATAATTACCACTGTCTGAGGGTAACCAACAGTGGCGGATCTCATTATGCCATGATATGGGTCGCGTCTGCATATACAGGCACACATGCACTCTCATTTACATATGAATGCATCCAGTGTTGCACACACACACACATCTACCCACCCACCCACACATACACACACCCAAACACAGCATTTACATATAAAAGCGTTAATGTGCGACACACACGTTACATAGTACACACACACAGCAGCCTATTCATACATGCACCTCACACACATATGGGCTACTCATAAATTTAGACACTTCCGTCAGAAGGCCCTCGCCAGCCGACAGGGATATGAACCCAATATAGCATCCCAGAGATAAGCCAGTGACTCTGGAAGCAGAACTAATATTATTTGCACAGTGTCGAACGTTTATCTGGCGCCGCCTGCAAAGTGATGGTTCGGTGTCACTTTTGTTTAATAATGATGTGCCAATAGTAATATGCCTGCTGGCTGGAAACCTATTACAGTTCAAAAGATTATCCAAATACAATCTAATTTGGAATATTGCATTTTGACAGCCTGTGACTGGAGGAGGTGGGATGGTAATGCGATACTTTCTTTCCTTTTTAAAAATTCCAATTAACATTTTTAATGCTCAACAAACCAATGGTGACTGCAAATATGCAGAGGTGTTTGACTGTGCCAAATCTCCTGATGGGTTTCAGACAAAGAAGAGGGGGAAAATAACTTCTGCACAATGCAAACTTTTGATTAGGTGAGTGCCGCTTTTCGGGCTCTCCTGTCGGTTGACTTTAAATTGACATTGTGAAGAAGAGATAATCTTGAAATGTACTGTGGGAGAGGAAACACCGTCAAACCGTTACACCCTATAAACACCAAAAATACTTATTTTACATTCATCATTCTTCTCGGGGATGACAGAGCTGCCCTTCTGTTGACACAGTAAGTGGAGCAATCGTGCATACGTCCTACTTTAATATCCAAAAGATTTACATCCACAGCCTGTATATGAGCATTTACACAAACGCCGCTTATCTAGATACACTGTTATGTTACTTATACAAAAGGAGGGAAGTTGTTTAGAGTAACAGAACTTGACATTCTCTGGAGATCTCTAGCTATTACATGACAAATTATTTTTCTTGAGACACAAAAAATCATCCAAAATGCTAGTTACCACCAATATGACTTTATTAGGATCTGTCTTTGCCTACCTGCAGCCTTGAATTTAGCTACCTTATCACCTTCCTCTCATAAATACTTAACCAAGATAGATCAACACTGTACAGGAAATTGTTGGAGGAAAAAAAAACGGCTTTTGCTAGTTATTCAAATTAAGTTATTAAAATTGAAATTAGGTCCACCTCAGATCATCCACCAGTTATATATCATCAATATCTAATGTTTAATGTGTTCCTGCAGTTATTTTGTGATGAAGTGTTTTAATTTGACTTCTTTTGTACTTCCCCTCCACTCAGTTAGTGATCTTCTGCTTTTTCGACTTTTGACAACCACCGAAGAAGCAGCGAGTCGTTGCTTCAATCGCAGTGGGTGTGTGGGCATATTAATATCACGGCAGAAGAATTATAAGGCTTCGTCTGACTTTAGGAAGGCTTTAAGAGCTTATGTAGCCTTAACTTTCTGTCGTGTTTCTTGTTACATCATGTGTCTGTGTCTTAAAAAATGTAAAATGGAAGTGCAGATTGTTCCCACGTTTGCCTTTGACAGGATATTTGTATAAAAAAACCCGGAAAGAAACAAAAAAAAGTAACGGATCGACTGAATTTTAATCACACAAACGCAAATCAGTGAAACTGTTAAAGCATTTCAAAAACACTTAACGTTTGAAACATTTAAAACGTTTTTTTTTTGTTAATGACTTATTAGTTCAAGTGCACAGCGGGGCTTTGAGCTAAACGCTAACATTAGTATGCTAACATGCTCACAATGGAGACAACACATGTTGACGTTGAAAGACAAAGACTTCTAGTGGCTGTAATAATCATGACTCTTGTGGGAGCAAAGCAGGAAGTAGACGACGTAGAAAGTCCGCAGAGGTCGGAGGTCGGGGGTTGATGGATGGAACTTGGAACAGACACGGTCGACCGCAGTTTATTTCCTATTTTCTACCAACAGTCAACACACAGCAGGTTTCTTTTTAACCACGTTTGTTCCCTAAACCTAGCCAAGTGGTTATTATTGCATTCACGCCGTTCCCTTAACCCTAACAAAGTGGTCATTTCAACCCAAACCACAACGCTTCCTTCATCTTAATCAAGATGTTTTTGTTCCTAAACCGAACAAAACATTATCCATAGTAAAAAAAAAAAAAAAAGATCAGAAATACGGTTACAACAGACAAATAATGATGATGTGGTGCTTCACTTAATAACACAAATGACATATTTTGTCATTTAATTTGGAGCACAATGCTAACGTGCTGATGTGCAGCAGAGATAACGTTTGCCATGTTCGCCAGCTTAGCTTAGCGAGCAAGCATGCTAACATTTGCGAATTAGCATTAAACACAGCTGAGGCAGATGGGAACGTCGATCCAACTGTGACCCGATGATGACGCTGGATGAAAGGTCGGCGGATCATCACGGTTATTAGAATTCACTCTGACAGCGACACGGACGTGTGCGCCAAATTTCTTGGCAAGCCTTCAAAAAACTGCTGCATTGATATTTTACTCGAAACCATGAACGCCAACCTCATGGTGGTGCTAGACAAAAAGTCGGAGGAGTTTGCCAAAATCATTACGATTCGTCCGCAGAGCACCATGACACCAAATGTCATGGCCATCCCTTCGATAGTTGTTGAGATATTTGAGTCTGGACCAAAACATTGAAATGACCAACAGACTGATATTGCCATCCCTATAGAGCCATGCCACAAGCATTCATTTTACTCTAAATGAAATGTAATACAACAAGTGTGATAAAAAAATTATAAAAAAGTCATTAATTTTATAGTTGGCATTAACTTAATCTTTTTATTTTTTTAAATGAGCCTTTCACACTGCATTTTTAAATAAGCAGTCTGTCTGGAAGATATATCGGCTGTAACATCTTCTCAGCAGATTCTCTTTTTGCTGTGGGAGGATGTGCTCGTTTAATGAGACTTTTTGGCTGATGAAACAGGGTGTTGGTCGGCCCACCAGATCTTCTTTCATCTTCAGAGCCTCTCACATCAACCAGGCGAAGGTTGATTGGTTGTGGGATGCAGAGAACTTCATCTTAAATGCACGGAGAGTACATCTGAGGGCTGATATGGCCCCCGAAAGGGTACATGTTGTACTGGAATGAGTGCAAAACTGGAAGGGACCCTTACAGTAAAATTATATTGGATAGAAATAATCACTAATTGATGTGACTTTATTTCCATATCACACATTGCATTCTGTCAACTTCCTGCACACATGCAGTATGCGGCCTGCAGTTGGGTATTTCATGGTGATGGACTGTATATTGCGCCGCTCAGATAAGTATTTGGCCATTTTAAATGCTTAGATTGAGTTGTGCTTGCCAAGGGAAATAACATCTCTTCATGTCGTGATGTGTGAGACATCAGCATGGTCAACCATAACCATTTCCAGAATTTTGACGAGTTCATTGGCAATGTGATTGCCTGCTGTTGCTTCACTTGTAATGGAGCTGTGTGCATGTTTAGCTCTTTTAAAGGAAAATGCTAATTTCAGCCTGAAGGCATGTAATGACAAATGAGAGCGATCGACTGCCATCCCTGCCTCTCTTCTCTGATGGCATCGTTTCTCTGGTTCATATTCCCTGTCCGGCTCTTATATTCCTAAATAAAATGCTCGCAACCGTCTGACATTGCCGTTTATAGAATTATTTTATTTTATTTTTTAAAACATCTTCATCAAATTCAATGCAATTTCAATGTTGTTTTTTTGTGTTTGTCCCACTTAAGGGTTTAAGACCCTTTAAATTGCACCAAATGTGCATGGTTACTCCTTGGCTGCTCCCCAAATGAATCAGAGCTGCATTAGATTTTGTGGGAAGCGCATAAAATCCCCCCCCCCCCCCGAGAGCTACACACATGAGCGGATACAGATCGCTGAGATATCAGAGTCACATACAATGCACAAGGCAACAGATGTCATTGTAAGTATGGTAATAAGAAACCACCAGAGGCGGGAGGGTGGAGATAGCGGAGAGGGTAACAGCAGCGAGTAACAGGTAGGAGCAGGCAGTGTAAACATAAACCGAGCAACAGCGTGAATGAGCGTCAGGTGATAAACACGACCTCATCCACTTGTGAGAATGTGATCGGCGACTGTCAGAATCCGCCTGAGTAAACTTTGAGCACCATTTGTCTTTGCTCGCCGACAGGGAATACCCAAAATGATAATCTACTTGTGGGATTTTTTTTTTTGCAGGCACGTGCAGAGGAGTGAGCGTGGAGAGTTGTGATTGGCTGCTGATACACATAGACTCTTCGGGCCTTTGGACGGCAAGTCCGTATTTTCCGTCCGAAATTGTCGCAAGTTTAAAAACAACTACGTCCTCATTTTGTGTCAATTACGTGGACACATCGACTCCGAAGCTTTTTAGTCTCGTGTTGGGGCATCTTTGGGCGTTTGTGTTGGAAGAATTGGTGTGAAAACGGTATCTCAGCAAAACACGCTGAGGTGCAAAATAGCAGCTTTTTGATTCTACTTGTTGATTTTTTTTTTTCTTCTGCCACCCACCTCCACCGAGGCTCTGCTGTAAATATGTCAACATGGTGTCATATCATCTGCATTGCCATCTGTGGGACAGCAAGAATTCAACACCAAACAACAAATTAAGCCAACGCGGCTGTTATTTACACAGTTTTAAAGCTTTTGTTTTCCTTAAAAATCTGTTGGCAACACATTTTTAGCTCCATGACCTTCATCGGAGTATACTGATATTAAACGCACATTAGATATTGTAGCTTCTAACACGAAGGTAATTTATGTTTTATATGTTTTATATTGCATAACGGTGATGGTTCTGTCTTGTTTTTTTCGTCCTTTTTTTTTTCCCTTCCAGCTTTGCCGTTCAAATAATGATTAAATAAAAAATAATAAAAAAATAAAATATGAGCAGATTTTTGATGACAGCCAACAGACCCATTTTTGTTCAGAGTAGCCAACCTCACACACTGGCTGAGAAACATTCCAGCTTCCTATCTGCTTTCCACAGCAGATGAGATGTTACAGTGTCATATCAGTGCAGCAGACTCCCAGGCACCCAGAGATACACACACACACACACACACACACACACTGGGATGGATGGGTCTGCCAATCAGCCGAGCAGACTGCGGCCCAATCCTCGGCTGTGTGGTTCTCTCCGACAACAGTGTGACTCACACTCCGAGCCTTTGCAGTCGGCGGAGCGTATCAGCCTCCATCTTCACAGGAAACGCTGCCAGCGCTTCCACTTTTCTATCTCATTATGCACTTACATACAGTGGCTAATAAACCCGGCGTGCTTAAATCAGCCGTGCTAACATGCGCTCAAAGTGTGCAGGGAGCAGGTTGGCGACACGGACATAAAATAGTCCCTGTGGTGGCACTGACGCTCGCTCCTATGCGGGCATGATGTGTTTTGCCCACAGAAAGAAGGAGACTTCAAGCAGAAAAAAAAAACACATTGTGCATTTCTTACAATTCTTGTTTTTTGTCTGGGATTGTTTTCTTTTTAAGGGTGACCTTTAAAACAATTATTGTAAGTCATTTACAATGAAAGAGCATAGTTCACGCCAAAAAGGTCACAGGGATGTCCATAGCAGAGCTTGAAAATAACCAAAATGCGATATTCTATCAAATTGAAATATCAGTCGAAATGTAACTTTTGGAACAGACATCAGCTGGACAGTAAACACAGCGTAAAGTGCTGGAAAACAAATGCGATTCTGAGGAGGAGTTGTGACCTGGAGTAAGTGTGTGTGTTAGTGTGCGTACATTCATTAGCGAACGTTAAGTGTCCCTCCTGTTGGTGTGCAACTTGGGAGACAAGACGGGATGAGTCACACTCACAGCTGTGACTCATCTCCCCAAAGTAACACGATGTACTCATTCAGACATAAATACAGCTCACACAGCACACACACACACACACACACACACACACAGTCCCCGCACATACCCACAGATACACACGGCAGATCTCGGGCAAATTACACGAATACATTTTGTACTGTACATGTGGTACTCACTTCAGCTAACTGTCAGTGCATGGTGCTGCTCTTGCAGTCGTTCTTTTTGCGAGCAAAACATTGGCAAATCTAGTCGGTGATTAAAAAGTCATAGCTCTAAAAATGTCCCCTTTTCAGTATTTGAGAAAAATGTTTTGGCTTTACATACATACATAGCATGTCCAAAAAATAATAATAAAAAACTAGTTTTATATGTGTTACTTGTACTAAGAAAACAACGAAGTTTATACTGCAGATTGGACAAAAAAAACAAAAAAACAATCTTACCTCAAGGTCCAAGACCTAGCTTTTTTCTTTTTCTTTCAATTCCATGTCAATTTTCATTAGCAGATGGAGTTGCTCAGTCGTCATTGGGGATAGCTCATGATTATTATATGTAATATAATATTATATGTAATAAACAAAATGATATCCATGTCTACTAAATGGATTACTGACTTTGGCGATCCTCTGACTTTTCCTCTAGAGTCCCCTACAGGTTCACATTTATGGTTTTGAATGAAATGTCTCAACACCAATTATACGGATTGCCATACAATTTAATACAGACATTAATTTCCCCCTCAGGATAAATTGTGACGGTGTTAACATTGTCATATTAGCATGGTGATGTTAACATTTAGATCAAAGGACTGCTGTTCTTAAGTAGATACCAACAGAGCCGCTAGCACCGGCTTTCTGGCTATAGACTCTTCGGGGCAAATTCACTAAAGGATTGCACGGCTTTTGCTGCTGCTAAATCTGCACAAATAAGACAAAAAAGAAACTGTGTAATTCTAAAAGCACCCGAAAAAAAAAAGGGTGAAATGCACCCTTAACTGCGCTGCCAAGCAAAAAGCGTCTCGGAAGGTCCTGTGCTGTTTGCACTTATTTAAATGAAGTGTAGTGCATAGATTGGGCGCAAAAAGTGGCCCTATCTATGCAAACGAGCCTCACTGCAAAAAACAATCCAAATTATTAGTGTCTTCAGAAAATTGGTGGTAACAGAAGCGCTTTTATTCCTCACCGGAAGTTTTGAGGAATGCCTCTGCACCTCATCAGCCAGGACTTAGTAGCTCGTTGTCTGAAAAAAAAAGTCATTTTTCTTGTTCTCGCCGCCATTGTTCTGACTACTGTGTTCTTGGTGCAAGAATATTTATACTTTGCCACATGGGTTATTTCAATCAGATGCACCAAAAAAATTAAGAAAAAGAAGGAAAGATCGCACGTGTTAGCGCTGTAACATAATTAGCGCCACATCTTTTGTGAATCTGACCTTGACACTAGGGGTGGGCGGATCGATCCCAAAATATCGATACTTCCGATATTGTGCCACGTTTCCAAATATCGATACTAGAGCCTATAGGATCGATACTCCCCTAGGATCAGTTTCAGTTATGTTTTCTCTCCTCAACTCCTCAATTTCACCAAAAACGAAACTGTGTGCAGACGAACACAAGCGCATGCGCTCTTTTTCTACTCTCTCCACTGCTGTGTCCTCACGCACGCACACGCAGGCGCAGCGCGCACCTTCCCTGAACCGTCCGGGTACCAGACTGAGGCAGCATCAAGTTCCATTCATTCTGTTCAATTCATATGTTATGTGCACTTGCCACTTTGTT
>CALSCE010010855.1:4552549-4581417 GCA_943593645.1 Bovichtus variegatus | reverse complement strand
CATATGTTATGTGCACTTGCCACTTTGTTTGTTGAGTAAAAATAATTTTATTTGCCTTTAAAAACTGTCCTGTCGTTAATCATGAAAATGTAATCAGATTTTGCCTATTTATGATACATTCAGCTCAAAAATCATGTAATGCCACTCTCCCCTACATGGAAGTACATAAGACACTTTTAATTTAAAAAAGTATCGGTATCGGTATCGGCGATACTGGCCCTGAAATACTTGGTATCGGATCGAATCCAGATTTTGTGGTATCGCCCACCCCTACTTGACACGAGGCAGATAGCAGGTGCAAGTGATTTGCAATCGATTCTTTGTGAATTCCCCTCTGACTCTTGTTTAAAAGAAATAAAGCTGCGTTATGCAGCTTTTTACCAATAGGAGGCATGGAAACTGTAGAGTAGACCCATGTCATCTCTGTCCACTTGACTAGTCCAATATACATTCTCCTTTAAAGTCTGTTTAATATCTGGCTCTTTAGATGTTCATTCCCCTCGACCCCCACCCACCTAAAGTGTCTCTTCCCTTTGTTTCTGGGAAAGTAGCCGACTTCAATTTGCCTCTGCTGTTTTGCTGGAAACTGCCACCATTCATTTTAAATAGCGATGGCTCAACCAAAAGTTCAATGGGCAGCATGCAGGAGCATTTCAGTGCTTTCTCTTATTCTCATCCTATTCTTCTTACCTTTTTCTACAATGTCTGCTACACACAAATGTATTATACCTAATTTTTGTCCAACTTGATGAAAGCCACCTTGTTTGTAAGGAGGTAGTGAGATTTTTCTAATCTCTTTATGTGAGATTAGCGTAATCAACGCCCCCAAATTGCTATATATGGCTACCCAGTCTAGTTCATTTGTGTTCAGGATTTACTTTAAAAGAAGTCCTGCTGTCAGGAATCAGAAATCTCTTCTTGCATGAGGCCCTAATGTGTGGCTTGGAGAAGCGAAACAAGTCGCTAAAGCTGAATTAATCGTATTCCTCAGTGGGTGCAGCACTGCATGCAACCCTTTCAACCTTTCATTACAAAAGAACCATTTGATTGAGCATACATATAAAAAAATATCACCAACTGTATATGTTTAACCTTTATATTCTTGTCACGGTGGAACCGATTAATTCAATGGAACCAAACACTAACGAAGCCAAATACAATTAGGTATGCATATAGTTTATTTTTGCCATTTGCTTTGCACTGGTGACACTCGATTCTCATTTTATTCCATTTTCTTCATCATAGCCAAAACCACAATAAAAACCATGAAACATCAAAAATAACATCCAGTGGAATCAGAGCAGCTAACCAATCAGGACATCGTGATTATTCTATTTTTTTTTTTTTTTTAAAGAATTCTAACTTGTACTCTCTATTATTCAGAATCATCTAAATAAACCGGAGGACCTAATCAAACAGGTGGCCTCTAAGGTGCCACTGCAAATTCCTCTCACCTTCCCGCTTCACCACTCACTGTGTATGCCTGTAAACAAAACATCTGATTGGTGTGGAAATAGATTGAGGGGGCGTGCTGGGCCAATCAGAAAAGGGGCTTTGTTTGGAGTTGAAAATTGAGCACTTGAAGTCCAACTGTTGCCTGGAGACACATTGCAGGCAATTACAGAGCCAGATTACAGTGGGAAGAAAATAGGTGATATTGTCAATGGAGCATGAATATGTGTGGGCGAGTGGGTGAGTGCAAGTGCATGTGATTGTACATGTGTTAAACACACTGAGCATTAGAGGAGATTTGTGAAAATGTAGAAACAGAATTGCTTCTTCTTCTTTTCATCCTTAACATTCGTCTGCCTGCGAGCAGCTTTCTGAATGTCCTGTAAACGTAAGTGTGTGTGTGTGTGTGTGAAGGCTATATGTGTGTGAATGGAAACAAAGGATTCGTATTTGTCCGACTACTGACACAAAGCTGGCACCACTAGTGCTTACAAAAGGGAAAAAATGATGGAAAAAAAAATATTGCGCAAAAACAAACTATCAAGTGAGAGGTAAAAACGCATAATTTTTCCACCATCAGTCATTTAGTCTTTGCGTCTAAAGGAGGACATCGCTGAATTTTTAAAGCGCAACACTAGTGCGCTGCACAAACACAGTCTATGTTCGACATCGGTCCCCGTTCTGTAGCAGGAGGCGTTTAAGAGAGCCAAAAGGTCTCCGGTGGAAACCTTGGGGCCTCATTTAGACATCAATTATACATTTTTTTTTTATTTATTAAAAAGATATTCATGATCCGTTTAGATAAAGTTGTGCTAGCCCGGCCCGGCTACTAGTCAGCCACAATAGCTCCCAGAGCTTCTCTCTATTTTCTCTCTACTGTTTGGTTTGCTCTCCCTGGCATTTTGTTGACCACTGGGCAACAACCTTTGTGAACAACGAGTTCACAAAAGTTTGTTCAAAAGACGTATTCGTAGCATCAACTCCTTTCTTATCAACCCTGTCTCTGAAAAATGATGTTCCCATACAACTAAACTGGATTCTCAATTACGTTTCGAGGGAGAAGTAGTTTCTCCCAGATTACGGTCGCAGTTTTACAACACAAGGTTAACATTGATTGAAAAAAAAAAACTAAAGCTAAAAAACAAAAACTACTTGCTAAGGTTAAGGTAACAAAACTACTCGGGCAGCTTTAGTAAGAGATCATGGTTTGGCCTAAACATATATAACTTGAGTTACATATGCAAGTTAAAATAGGCAAATGCAGACTTTTTAGTTTCACACGGGAGAGGAACGTCTCTCGCGTGTCAAAGTTGACCCCTACACGGAACGTTTGCACGGATTAATTTTGCCTCCTCTGATTGCAGCTATTCCACGGGAATGAATTGATTATACCGTTTTATATCCTGGTGTGTCCAGACCTTTATGTCTAACTGTAATAGCCAAGTCACAAAACAACCTCCATTTAAAACAGTTTGCATGCAGAAATTACACTTGTTTCCTTCAACAACAATACTAAGAACTGGTAAATGAGGCCCTAGAACTAGAACAAAAGCCTCTACACCATGTAGCTCAGCAGGGATATTTTTTAAGAAGTGGACTGCATCTTTTCCACTTTCGACAGCATGGCGGGTATCTTCCTCTTCTCTCTACCCGGCGGCTTAATGACCACATCCCTGGGTTCCCTAAATCCCCTCCACTTTGACCCCAACTCCCCTCTCCGTTCCTCTTCCCCCGGTGTGTGGAACAGCCTTTCTTTCAAGTTGGCCCGAGGGAGGATCCGCGCGACCACCCCCATCGCCGCCAGTGCCGATCCGAGACAGGAAAGCCCGATCCCGGCCGCGGTGCTGAGGTGCAGCCCCCTGTTGAAGCTGACGGCCTGGCTGTCCACGAAGAACAGGTCCCCCTCTCCGAAGGACTCAATTTTGTGTGGAGTGGCGTAACCGACTGACAGGCTGGCAATGCCTGCAGTCAGGATCAGGAGACCCAGGGAAATGGACACCTGGAGGGAGAGCGAGACAGACATAGAAACCAGATGTGGAAATATGTGCAGCCCTGGTCCTATAGGTTCTATAGGTGGTCCTATTTGCTCAGTGCTCTTCACTTCTTGTTAGGAAAGGTCAGTGTGTTGTGGATGGCGCAGAAAAAAACAAATTGCCAAATGAGCAGGGGGCTTGCATGCAATCCCTCACCTTTACAAATACCCCCACGCCACTACTTGCACTTCATCATGCAGACAAATGCACTGTTTGCACAATATTACGCGAGTATATCAGAGAGTTTTCATCGCTGGCAGGCAACACCGTGTGGCACAGAGGTGGCACATCTCGACAGTGACAAGGACAGCAGCGCGTGGGGAATTTAGCGGTCTAATATTGGAGAAAAAAAGGGGAAGGGTGAAATCTCAAAATGAGGTAGTATTAAAAAAAAAAAAAAAAAAAAACTTTTTTTCTATAACTGTAGCTTATGTGATGTTGAAAAGGGGAAGCGCACTAATGGTTTTACAATCCCAGTACGCCTCACAGGAGCATGTAATCAATTGAATCGATTGATGCAGTTACTAAGGAAGGGACTTATAACAGAACCAGTTCAAGTCAGTCAGTCATTGAAACATTATTGTAGTTGCAGCACAAGAGACTGAGCGTAAAGAAAGCCAAAAAAAAAAGAAAAAAAAAGACGATTATTTGTGACAATAAAACCACAACAATAAAGTGATAGATTTCAAAGGCATTTCAGTGTAATGGGGAACACGAGCTGGACTAAAAGACAGAATAGGAAAAAAATAAACACTTAAAGGGACATCACTAACTATACTACATCAGCTTAACACTTAAGAGGATGAATTCACTTTCTATGAACAATGAGGACGCCTGACCCCCGTCTCCCCGGGGAATTTTGCAGTAAAATGCATCACTACCTGCATGCCCGAGGTGCTTTTAGAGGGATTTTCTCTTGGGACGTAACTATTATATGTGTTGTATTAATCCCTGACTGATATCCATTGTATGTGCCATATCGGAGTAGGACGCTACCAAATGATGAAAGAAAATGCCAGAGTGGTTGAGCACTGAAAACAAAGAGACACCAACAGCAGAGATTACATGACGGTGAGCAATGTAAACAGATTGGAGAGTGTAGCTGCTCCACCTTCCAGACTGCGGAGTTCCACCACAGGGTTGACCTCTGGCTCTGGACGAACCCCCGATCCTCCGGGTCTCTCTCCCACATGGAGGACGAGCACTCTTCATAGAAGTGGTGCAGATAGGAACGAACCCCAAACTGCAGACAGCTAGAACCTGCCTGAGAGGACAAAGGGCCCAAATTCACGGTCAAGAAAGCAGTTAACACTTTAGATTGCAGTCTGCGAAATATACCGTCATTCTTTTTGGACATATGGGGTATTAATAATATACTCGTTGTGTGCTTATACCGGGACAACTATGCAAGTACAAATACAAGAAGACAAAGGGTTAGGGAATAAGGGGGCAACACTGTGTTTTACGAGGTACTTAAACTTCACTACAACTTTTTAATTTGCTGAGCCTACTTGTTTAAATAATACGAAATACAGAAATACTATTAGTGGGGTTACAAGATAGAAAAAAAGGGAGAAAACAAGGTGACAAGTGTGTTAATTGCTTCTCTCACAACATGTGCTGCTGTTCTGAAGGCATTTCCAGAATATCTTGTTGAATTGTTTTGTATTTAATTGTATGTATGTGATGGAAGAATGACTTCTCAGCCAGAACGCCATTGAATGGGAAAAAAAATCGTAGAGAAGTCCTGGAGGATTCTGGAAACGCCTTCAGATCAGCAGTAAGTGTTGTTAAACAACTAATATTACCAGGTCAAAGCACTGGGAAAGTGGGAGTCGGGGTATGTGGGCTGTGATATAAAGCGTTAGCAAAGCATATAAGATGTCTTTTGTTCGTCTGCCGAATGCTGATCATATGGCTCTTTCAGATGCAATGAAATCAAATAAAACGAGATCATCGCTCGGGGAAACTCAGCTCACCTCGCTCCCGGAGGATTCTCCTCCTGAGCCGGAGACACAGGCCTCGGGGCACAGTGCCATCACGCCTCACACACCTTGTACACCTACAGTGAGAGACACAGAGACATACTGCGGGTATTACGTATTCACAGTCCTGAGCTGAATGATGTGTGTGTATGTCAGGCTGGGCCGTCGTAAAACAAACACTGTTTATCTGCTGAATATGGATTTCCCTCATAAAAGCCTCCATCCCTTCACAGGCTGGTTGTAAATCGTGGCCTGTGTTGCGAGGTTTCCCCAGTTATTGTTGCCGCATGTGAGCGATTGACGGCTACCGCGGCCCTGAGGTGGCTCTATTACCACCCGCGGATGAGTCACACGGATGCAAGTGTCTGCGCACGCTCTTTTTCTTCCTCGTACGCACACATGTCCCTCTGTTGTTTTTCCTCCGGAGCCGGTTTTGATTGATTGATTGATTTCATTCTGTGCCTTCAGACGGTTTCTCTTAGCGGCTACACATGGCTGGTCTCAGCGTGTACTGTACAGTGAGTTTAACCTGCAAACGTAACCCTAACAAGCAGTTCACCAAAGGAGAACATCCTGCTGAGGTAGTATCAGGTTTAACCCCCCCATCCCCCTTCCCCCTCCACCAACATCTTGAACCTGACAGGATGAGTTGTTGCCAAACTCTGTCCAATTAAACAAGCTTTTTGTGAGTCAGTGCAATTTGCCTTGCTCTCGTCGTGAATGGAAATCGTGGGCATACAAACAAAACTGAAGCAAAAATGCGAGAACGGAAACTTCTTATTGCACCAAGTGGAAGAAAGCTTATTCACACAGATCAATAGAATATCCAAACTCTTTTATTTCAGTGGGCCTGTCATGAATTGGCCCTCAATTACCAGTTGCAATTTGTGCTTTTACCTTATTCAGTAAAGCTTTTAGAAACCACATTTACAAAGCCTACTAAAAAGAATGCTGAATGTGGCCAGACTTCATTAACTTAAAACCTTTTTTTTTTTTTTTTTATATATAATAGTATTGACATCTCATTTATTTATTTTTGGTCTGTGTTAGTTTTTCCCTCTAAAGGAAATGCTCTGACCTTTCTGGGTGTATTCATGGTGAATGTCAACACAATTAGAAGTGAGAATGCACAATAAAATTAGGTATTAAAGTCCATAACCTTTTAAGTAAATGTGTGGATGACTGATTAGTGACTCCAGTGGTGGAGAGTAACAAATTGCATTTACTCGTACTTTGGATTTCACATTTAAAAAACATGTGATAAATGTAAAACATACAACACGTTGTCATTAACGTGTGGGAATGTCCCATCATTTGGCGCGCCTACAGCTGAGGCTCCTTGTTGGCGTTTCCCTCTAAACTTCTCACATGATTTTATCTAAATTACTGCCTGAGCCCTTAAAGAGTCAAACTTCTACAGTATTTCACAAAAAAAGCAAAGAGTTGAGAAAAGTTGTTTTTTTTAAATAAAAAAATCTATGCAAATTTGTGTAAAGGAACTTTTTTTTTTTTTTAACCAATTAATCATTTCATGACCCCTCAGATTTAGTTTAAGACCCTTTGGACTGGGTTGACCCGCAGGTTGGGAAGCACTGGACTAAACTACCTAACTTAATATAAGGTTTAAAAAACTCCACCTCAAGCAGCTATAACAGTAAAATACTGCTTATATTCGTTCATTTTATATAGAATAATATGACACTAACTTTTTTGTGCAAAACAAATACTTTTGATCTTTGACTTTTGACTTTAAAACTTAAAAAAAAAGTCCTGATAATACTTTGCTGTACTTATAAAAGAATGATTCCATATGCAGGACTTTTAGAGTCATTTTACACTTTGGTGTTGGTACATTCATTTCAGCAAAGGATCTGAGGATTTCTTTTAATTTGCATTATACTTTTTAAAATATATATGCGGAGCACTGACTGGTGACTGACAAATATACTGTGTGCACATTATGATAGGATTAAGCTCCAAAGTACCAAACTCATTGGCCTTGAATACTTATTTTTCATATGGCTTACAAATGGATTTGCTGATTTTGAAATGATCACCAAACTCAAGCTTTGGCACTGATGCAGGGATACAGATGGCTTGGTCCCATAAAGGCTCCGTCCATGGTGCTGGTAAATTCGCCCCAACTTTCCCCCTGACTCACAAGCAAGTTCAGCTCACATATAAAAAGACACATTTTATGCTATTTATTTGTCTAATATGATCCTAAAGCACCCAACAATGCAACAGGGTTTATTTACTCTTCTTTACCCACACTCATTTAGTCATTTAGTCACTCATCAACAGGCATCATTTAAAAAAAATTAATTAAAAAAAAATGGTGGTAATTTTCAGCACAGACAAACTAAGCAGCACTGAACACATGTGAGTCATCGCGGCCATGCAGCCTCGGTACATGTCACACTTTTTCTCCATCGCACTTCATCCACAGCGGCTCACTTTCTCATTCATCCTCCGCATCTACAGGCGCCTCTTTTCACTCTAACCAAACCGAGTTTTCACAACCGCTGACGGACTCATTCTTACCCCCCTTGGCCGGAGTGCTCGCTCTTCTCACTGGGGATCCATGTGCAGTCGGACCGCTGGATCTCCAACGCTGGCGCTGATGTGAATCAGCTGAACGGAGACACTGAGCATGCGTAAAAACAGATGACAAAAAAAAAAAGAAAAAAAAAAGGTGTAAACTCTAGATTATATATCGTCACCTTTTTAAACTAATGGCCGAAGTCATTTTTTAAAGTTTTTCAAAAAACTGAAAAAAACTGTAGAATATATTATATTCTATATAGAATATTCTATATATAATATAATATATTCTATATTTGGTTCAGTTTTTTTAAAAACTTTAAAATATGACTTAAGAAGGTCTGTTAACCAATAACCTCTCTTTATCAGACAGATGATTCAAATCCCACTGACTTCTGGTGTAAAACTATTAGTGATTCAGTAGTATCAACCAGATAACACACAATGTATTATTTAAAAATAAAAGCGCATCCAGTGTAAATCAAAGTTGCCCTTATTCCTCAGTTCATCATCTTTATTCTCTACAAAATATAACAATCACAACAAACCTTTATAGGGGGAAAAAAAGCAACAAAAAATATGACTTTAAAAAAAAAATAAAAGTCTCTTTATATTGAACATTGTGAACAGACATACTTTACATTCAGCAGGTCATGGGGACATTCTTACACTATTACAGATTCCAGTGTTTAATGAATAGGATGTCGATCAATCGAAATATGAAGTAATTATAGTTCAATATAAAAAAAATAATAATAATAATAATATTAACATCAAAAAGTCAATATAACTTAATCATGGGCTACAGAAAATGCTTCTTTAAAATATAAGATTGTACTTTCAGTTTTTTTCAGTCATAACGGTTAATGTATCTATGTACATATTGAATTCAACTAGAAAAAATATGAAAGTTTGGGAGGACTTATAATATGTCTCTATATACCACAAGATATTAAAGCATTAGCCACTCATCGTTGGTTACCATGGATTCACTAGACCCGCCTAAAGGGATTTTTAGCAGTATTATATGAAAGCCAGATTAAGACTGCCTATATATTTATGTGTTTATTTATTCTGCTTTTCTAGTGTGTTTGAACCCCCCCCCGGCACATTCTGCACCTGTCTAGATATTATCCCTTTGCAGTTTGTTTAGTCTGAAGGGCTTTTGGTGCGTGGCCACAGGTGCTTTTAAATTGGTGCAAACTTTCCCTGAGTGACCTCATCTTGAACCCTTGTCTTCTGCAAACTACCTCGAAGTAGCAAGTCAGGAATTTTTTTTTTTTTTCTTCCAAACTGCCCACCATTTAAACCTTCTCTATGACAATTCCCCCAATGTCCATGAAGTAATTGCTCTCTGGGATTGGTGTAAAAGAGCCCCGACCTCATCACCATCCAACACCTTTGGGATGAACTGGAAAGCCAGCTGTGATCCAGGCCTTATCTCCCGACATCAGTCGCTGACCTCACTGCTGTTTGATGGGAGCAAATCCCCGCAGCCAGGTTCCAAAGTCTTGTGGAAAGCCTTTCAAGAAAAATGGTGGCTGTTATAGGGCCACCCCACCAATTTTCTCACAAAAGTGAGTTTACTCCTCATTAGGAGTCCTGCTCATCCTGTGAAAACAGTCGTATAATGTCTTCTGCTGTTCTGGAGGGAGCTTTCTAAAGTAAAAAAAACAACCAAAAAAAACAGAACAAATGATGTCATCAGGGTTTTCTTGGCTTTGGCGGCTTGGAAACCAATTTACAGCAGAAAGCAGGGGCGGACTGGCCGACAGGAAGTTCGGGTAGACTCCTAAACGGCCGATCAATTCCAGGCCAAACTGGCTGGTGGTCATAAAGTTTTGATTTTTCAATTTCTGATATCAGAAGTTGCTGAATGGTCCTCTGTCTGGCTCCTCGCAGCCACATGCAGCACAGAGCAGAACGCTGCCTGGGCCAATCTGATAGTTTCATTATTGAGGGAGCGTGCGAGCAGCACCCTCGCAATTTAAATTGATCCTCATTTTTGTTGAAATTTAGTTGGCTCAGTCATTTTCATTGTGACTGGCTGCATTAGAGTTTTTGATTTGCCTATATATTGAAAAACATTGTGTATCTGAGTGTGCAGTTATGTGTGTATATGTAACTATTTTAGCACTCTTTTGACTGTACATGTTTCGGTACAGCAGTAATTGGCAGTATAATTTGACTTAGTGTTCCAGCTCACTTAGGCACATTTTGTTTATATAGCCCAAGATCACAAATGACAAATTAAAGGGGGGGGGGGGGTAAAAGTGAAGGAAACTTTAGGGAGAGCAACTGAAGAGGGATCCCTCTCCCAGGACAATAGATGCCGTGTGTACAGAATGAACAACATAATAAAATTACAACATAGATTTTCCATACGAAGGAAAAAAATAATATTGTGACCATATATGAAAAAGAATAAAAAATAGGCTTGTTTTGATTCAGTGCAGTGGTAATGTGCTTTTACAAACTGAGGAGGCTGGCGTCAGATTGACATCCTACAGTGTGTTGAAGCTCTTCAGCATCATCACATTCTCTTTATACCACAGACACTATAGCCCTCTCCATATCAAAGTGATAGACTGCGTTACAAAGGTTAGAAGGTGTCGCATTTCAACTTGTTAGGCATTTACCAGGTAGGGGAAATGAAATTAGATGATACATGTGGTCATCTATGAATGAGGCAACACAATGGTGATTGATCCTATGGCCCACTGATGGAAGCACTTGCAGTTGCACTTTTACGAACTAGGTGTCTGTGGCGACGTTCCCAGAAGTGAGATCCAAAAACACACATTGCGATTGCCGCTTATCACCATAGGTGCAGCCAAATCAAACAAAACTGCAGCTCTAAGATTGTAACTTTAAGATCCACATACTTTGTGAAGGGGATTGTCACAGTTACATCCTTCTAACGTCATCATGGCTTATTAAAATTCAGGATTGTCAATTTCGATATGGTTATGAAGATCTAGGCATTACATGTGGGGTCCCACTGGGTTCAGTTTTGGGACTCATTTTATTTGCTTGATTGTCTTAAATTTACATCTATCTACGCTATTCTTGCCTCGATTCTGCATTTCTACATATTTTTGCTTTTATTGCCCTTGGATATGTATTTTTAAAACAATTAGGATTGCTCTTTTTATTATCACAATCTTATTGCGTATTATAACGTGAGTACAGCATCCTAGACAGAAATACCATAATGTTTTTTTTTTTCATTTTGAAGGTACGTTTTTGTCTAAAAAATATTAAAAAGGGCTTGCACGCCTTTTAAATTAAGAACTCTAAGTTCTTATTGACTACATTCAGCACTATGGAAAATAATGCACAGGCAGTTTTTTACCGATGTGCAAAAGTCCTTCAGGTTCGTGGTTGCGTCCTTTCAACTTTTCACTAACAATGAGATACATATTGTAAAGTGAGGTAAGTTTTTGTACAACTCTGGAGTTTCTAAACTGTCCATTAAATGCCAATATGACAGGAGAGTCTACTAAAAAGGAGTGCTGCATTCACCAGCTGTCAATGGCTGATAATGCCTCCGGGAATGCAAAAAGAAATGTTTCTGCCTCTGTAAGCAGTAACTCTCATTAAAGGCAGGCTCACTTCCAGGCATGGTCCGTCTCTGAAATAACGTTAAAAGAAACAACCTCACACACACGCACACACACTGAGTCAGATATGTGTTCTGTAAATATTTCAGTGTTTCCTGAATATACATTATTTATGTGGACTGTCATAACAGTTCCCAAATGAAAAGAAAACAAATACTGTCATTTCTGATCTGTGTGTGAAAAGAACATTTCCTACCAGGCATAATAAGTGTGTGTGTGTGTGTGTGTGAGGTTCATCATATTTGTTATTTGGACACAGTATGGTTAGCCATAAAAGGCAGGATAAGACTGTTTCCAAGGTGCCCTTGTGAAAGAAAGACATGGAAAAACTGGTCTTGTTTGTCGTTCATCTCCCCCGACACACACACACACACACGCACGCGCACACACACACACGTTTTTGTATGACCAAGCTGTGCTCTATCAGAGAGAGAAAGAAATTTCCATGGTTACGAGTCCAGCAAGGTCAGACACAGGAAGTGAGTGCTAGGTGTTGATTGGCTGTACGATAATTACACTTCCTTTTAAGATGATGTGCAAACAGGTTTTGTTTTTTTCATGTACTCTATTTAGAAGCTGTTGTAAAGCATTATCAGTCATTTCAGCTGCATGCCTTGCTGCCCTTATTACTTCCTTTATTCACCAGCTTGGGGAGGGTTATCCTTTGGTGTGATAAATTATGCATTGTGCTGGCTGATATCTTAAAAATAACCTGTGCATCAACCCACACCAGCCCATAAAGCCACTGTCAATACCAGGGAACATCCAAAGCCATCATGTTAATTAGTTGTGAAAAGCTTTTCGTCTATTGGCTTGTCAAATAGAAAGGGTAAACCATTTTCCAAAGCCACAATATTTAGGTTTGACGACTGAAAAGACTTTATACTTTAATATTTTATTTTCTGCACCTTTAATCCTTCTCAGGGTGGTAGGGATGGTGGCGGCTATCCCAGCATGCACTGGATGACACGTTCTGACAGTTGGCAGTTCAGTCGAGTTCTAGTAGATATATCGAGACATTCACTCTGAAGGACAACCTCGTTTTCTCCTTCACCCTTCTACGCCTCTTTTTTTTTAAAATTATTTTTACAACACAACTTATATAATACTTGCCAACCTTGAGATCTCAAAAATAGAAAACCAAAGCGGTGGTTTTTAAGAGACTTTGTTTTTCTGAATTATGGGGACTTTTAAAGAATGTAAATAGCAAAAAACACAGCAACAGCATATTTATATTCAATACTTTTAATTTACTTTTAATTCTCAGGAAACAATACAGAATAAGTCATCCCTCTCCTGGCGTGAATTTACGTAAATCCTCCGTTTTCATCCATTCTTTGCACCCGCCCCTTAAAGAGTATGTGCACGCCACTGCGCGGCAGATTTTTCATTACGCATGCCCCCCTCATGTCTGTAAAGTACATGAATAGCTGGAGCAGCCAGTTAGCTTAGCTTAGCATAAACACTGGAAGCAGCTCGCCTGGCTCTGTCCAAAGATAACAAAATGTACCAGCACTTCTTAAACTCCCTAATCAACATAATACAGTATATGTTGTTGGTATAATCTGCACAAAAACTGCCGTGTAAAAGCAACAATTTAATAATTTATTTGGGCCAATGTCGGCACATTGTTGATTTTACACTTTGGGCTACATGGTTTCCTCTGTTGCCAGTCTTTGCTGCTAAGACAAGCGGCTGCTGGCTACAGCTAATGTCTTGATGTTACGAATGAAAGTTGTTCTCATCCGACTCTCTTTTACTCAGAAAAGAAAGCAAATAAGCATATTTCCCAAAATGTTTTGGGGTCTATACCTATTTTCCTTTTCCTTTCTATATCTCGAACCATTATGGATTCACAAAAGGCATATTAAAGCTCGAAATAATTCCGTCATTCTATCTCTAACGCAGGCATGCTTTGACTTATCTTTTAATTGCGCGAAAGGTATGTTAACTCAAATTCCCCCTCTTTTCTCCCTTGTGTCATATCTCTCTTAAATTCAAGCATACAGTCAAGATACGTCACTTCTATCTCAAATACAGGCACACCTTTATAATTGCATAATTAAAAGCTGGTTAAATTCACTCTGCTGCTCTCTATCTCTTTTGCAAAGAAGCAGGTATCGAAGGCACACAGTCATGGATGCACCAAAGCCGCGTTAAAACCTCGTATCTTTTGTTATCTTCAATGTCGCTCCGCTTTTAGTAAGCTTACATTTTAATTACACAATAAAGCCTCTGTAAAGCACAAATTTCCTCTCCCTCAGTACATTAGCGGAGCTGCTGCGGCGCTGCAGGCAGGGTGACGGCAGTGCACAGTTCAGAAGGTCACTACTGGATGTGTTTGTGGGTGCAGGGCCGGGGAATGGCTACGTTACATCACGCAGAGCGTCATATAATGGTACATTAACATGAATAATGCAACCCATGTTGACAAGCGGAGGGGAACACACAGCGTCTAAATATTCTATAAGGAGAGGAATTCATAGAATAGAATAGCACTTTGGGAACTAATGGGCCGTCAGGTGTCACATCCTATGATGAAGAGTGAGTGCATGTGTGAATGCGTTGATGTGCGTCTGTATGACCGTACTGCTCGCTGTTGTTCAATATGGGCTATAAAACCTTTTCTCAAAAAAACCTTTTTAAATGTATTCTCATTTTAGGCTTCGTGCTGCTCGCTTGGGCTTGTCAGGAGGGAAAAATCTGTTTTTGGAAAATATAGTGCATGTGCCGTATTCAGTGTAATTAGATTCCGAGACAGTGGAAGTCTGGAAGAGACATAAGGCACAAATAAAGCTGTCACAATATGGCCATACTTTTGCGAGACTTCGACAGTTACTTCCATTGAAAAATGTTGCGACTGTGGCTCTGATTGATGTGTTTTCTGTGGTCGGCGTCGGAATACATACTTAGATTTTTACTCCATTGTAAGCGAACGTCTCACATTCGGTACTATTGAAGTAAAAGTACAAAATCAGCGAAATCTTCTTGAAGTATAATATTCAGGTAGAATGACCGGCTATTATATACTAAAATGCTGGATTATTATTTCTCAAATTGTATTGTTGACTATCTATATTGTACTTATTGTCAACAAATCCCATTAAAACCAACAATTTAATCTCTCACTACTTTCTGACTTTCCTACCTTGTATGTGGCCCTCAGGCACAAGCCCAACGGTTCCAATTCAAGACGTTAATCTTAAATAAGGGTCACAAATATATCGACTCACTTTTCAAAAAAGGCTCAGAAACTTCCTCAAACAGCTGGACACTGTATTTTCCTGCAAATGTCAGTCAAACAGGAGTAAATACTGTATTTCTGATGGGCTATTTTCAGCCGCAGAGTAATACATATTTTGTCCTCTAGTGACTATTTGTGGCAGCAGGACAGTGTGTGTGTGGGAATGAGTGAAAATGAGAAAAGTGGCTTTGTTGATGGCAATGAAGGAAACTTGTCACCCAGCTCAACTGTGTTGCACATTGATATTTTTTTGTGATTTGTTGACCATAATAAAATACAGGATATCACGTGAGATGGAGCTAATTTAGACTATACTGTACATATTTTATATTTTACACTTTACATTTTTTTAAGCAAAAATCTGAAACTGCAAAGTAGCTGGGAGCTAAAGCTGTCGAGTTAAAGCTATAATATTTGCTCGAAATAAGCTAGAAATATACAGTTAAAGTAGCAGAAAATGTACCTCAACTAACTAAAAACTGTACCTGAGTAAATGTATTTAGTTACAAATTCTAATCTAGTCTCAGGCAAACACAAAGTGTCAGTGATCCTGGATTAAAAGCGGATATCATCATCATCCTCCAAATCGTTACATCATTTGTGACATTTCTACACTACATACAGATTTCAGTAATCATCAAAGTGATTTGAAAGTCGGATGAATTCATCATTATTAACCGTTCTAGCAATGTTTCAGCTGCAGGGGGTGGGGGGGTGGGGGAAATGTTTTACATATGTTAGATTCTGCATGTTAAGAGGATGAAACATTCCCAACTAAAACCCCTTTTAATACAGTAAAGCCCCGAAGCATGGCTCCTCTTCATCTTTTGCCCCATGAGGATGCATTTCATCATCCACCTACTGATTATCATTTTAATACACTATGTTTTCAGATGTGAGGCTACTCTGGGCACAAATCCACTTACATAATCCTGCTCGGGACTGAATTCTATCCGTCTATCTATCTATCGTATATGCTCCGATGTACCCAGCCTCACGTCTCATCTCTCACATCTCAGACAGACTGACCCACTTCTCTGCTTTACCCCGGAACAGACTGTGCCTGGAGGCGAGGCTGGCTGCGACATAAGGCCGCTGCAGAGCTGACTGGTTCAGGGGTCCATCTCAATGGGCTCCTTCTCCGCCCCGTCTTCCCTCAAGTCATTACGGTGGCAGATAGCAGACAGAGGGAATGGATGGGTTTCATTCCAAAACGCGGTGCTTCCACTTGTCTGATCATTCAAGGTCATATCGAGCAGATCAATAAGACTACACTGATGTATGGGGAAGTGGATAATGTGTGTGTGGGTGTGTGTCTGGATGGGGGGGTGTCCCAGACCTGCATAGGGTCAGACACAGTGTGTTATCTCAGTTCCCAAAGCTGACACTAGATGTCAGTGGAATGCAGCACAGGGCTCTCTGTTCACTTGAGTTCATCCATGCAAGATCCTTTGTTTCATGTATGTCTTCACATGTTGGAATAGCAGCATCCATATTTGAAGCTGGAATAACGTCTTTACAAATTGAAGACCTTGCATGATGCTTCAGTTAGAAACTTGAGGACACCCATGATTTCCATGAGGTAATGCCAAGAAACAAGGGGAGTGGGGTGTGTTAACACTTTGCTTGATGAGTCAAATTCTCAAGTTTATTTTTTTGCCCTATTCTCTGATAGTTAGTTTCAGTTGATTTTTTGTTATTATTGGGCCTCATGCAGGAAGCAATATCAGAACAACTTTCCTCTTTTTTTTGTTAGTACCTCGCCCATTGATTTCTTGGATTCACCTATGTTTTTGTTTTTATTTTTGAAGGCTGTCAGTCGATTAAAATATTTAAAATAACTGCAAATGAATCGCACATTTTTTATCCATTCAAAATGTACACTAAAGGAAGATGTTCAACATGGAAGCAGACAAATATGTTTGCTTTATGCAAATGTATGTATATTTATTGTTGAAAATCAATAAATATACAATAATAACACAAAACAATGACAAATACTGTCCAGAAACCCTCCCAGGTACTGCTTTTATGGACCAGAAATGGAGTTGTTAATACCAATACCAGGGAAATTCCAAAATTCTAAATATCCAGTTTTATACCAAATAAATGATTGTATTTTCATTTTAATATTTGCTTTGATAAAAATAATAAAAATAAAAATAAAGAATCTGTAATATCGATTTAATATTGCTATGAAAACATCTCCTTCAAACAACTTTATTTATTCAAGTTCCTTGCGAAAAACGACATTTTACAAGATTACATTTGAACACATCATAACGATATCATTTATCTTTCATTTTCACCGAATAGAGCTTGAACGCATCAAAATCTAAATCAATATAACTTTGTTCGGCTAACGTTAGCTGTTAGCTCCGTTATCTAGTCAAGCGGGACTGCTGCAGCGTTTCTTCTGCGTTCATGGGTGTCGTCAAGGTGGTGAATATGAGAAAGGTTACTAACAGCTAACAGCTAATAGTGTACAGCTAACAGCTAATAGCTTACAGCTAACAGCTAATAGCTAACAGCTAACATTACTAGCTCTCCTCCTGCTGATTTCGATCATGGATGTTAAAAGAAAACAACATGGATTTGTTGTTCAGAATGTAGCATTATCAGGGGGGGAAAATAGAGTGATTTACAACACAGCCAACGTCAAAAAAACAGTGGCTTTAAAACAGTGTTGTGTTTACGCATTATTATCGCGTTAACTTTGGCAGCCCAAACTTATTTTTGCTTATTTTTCTTAGATAAGAAAACATTTTGTTTTTGACGGTCCACAAACATTTGGCCAACGCAACGCAAGGAAACATACATTTTAATTTGAGCAACATAGAAAATGCAAGAATATCATATAATAAAATTTAGATTCTTTCGTTATTATCATGATTGGATTAATAAATATGTGGGCTGAAGAAATACTATTGGTCCATTGATCCCAGATGGAGACTACAAAAACCCTTTGGAGGATGATATTGCGTGTGTTCAGCTTCTGAACGGTTTACTGACACTGGAATATCACAGGCTTTCTTTGTTTACGTTTATTTAATGTACTGTCAATTTCAACACTGCTTCAACTCTTCTTCTTCCTACAGCCTTTGTTTTGGTGGCATCTCTCCAATTCTTGGGCATGTGCCAGAGTATTTGCACACGACACAAGACCTTCCCTTGTATAGTCTTTAGGGGGCGTTACCTATGCAAATGAGAAACAATCGGCCACAGGCCTCCAATTCATGATCGAGGGAGATTCATCAGACAGCACACCTGGGTCAGAGCAGATGTGGATGGTTAAGAACATTTGCTGCATCTGGAGTTGATTTCTATAAGTATTTATCTTAACAGAAAATCAAGAGAAGATATAAGATACATTTAAGACAATGTTGCTGCATGAGGCACATTGTGTCGTGCATTAATAATATGCCCAGCTCAAACAGGCTGAGAAGACACCATTATTTGGAAAAAAGAGAGCAGAAACAAGAGTAGCAACATCAATTATAAATTATACTAAACAAATAAACCGTCCTTTAGAAACAAAAGTAGACAATTCCTGTTCTCAACCGTGCAGCTAAAGACCTTTGACTCCTTGATGAGTTTGCTGTAACGTAAGATTCAGTGCCATAGTTGTGCTTGATTTGAAAATATGTTCTAAAACGTCACATACCGTATGTTTATGCAAGAAAAAGAAATCACTTACATTTTATGCTGTCATGCTAATAGAGGGTAAAGTTCAATTGTCATGTTTATCATTGAAAGCATCTTTGTTTTTCTTTCGACTGCACAACAACATAAATATTTAAAAGTCGTATAACTACTTTATGCATTAAATACCCTCCATAAGGCTGCTTCAAAGATACCTTGAATGCACCAGTGATTTCCATGAGGCTAAGTGTGTCATCAATATGAAACTTTCATTTAAGATGGTGTCTGCTGTCACATTGCGAGATATCAAAGTCTTACAATATAGATCCACGAGTTTCGGTGTAATCACATTACAGCCGTAGAATATCACCATGCTGGGGTAAGGAATCATTATCATATCTATAACACCATTTATCATTGATATAATTAGATAGCATGTCATTTCAAACTGGCACATATAAATTTATCCTAACCCCCCTTCCACCCCGCTCCCCAAGAAGTCATTAATGTATCCTAGTGTAATATTATCACATGGCTACATTCCTCTTCTCTATCTAATCTAATTCATCAGTCTAATAGGTCATAATTAATTGCTCCATTATTAATGGAGTGATGTCATACCTACATGCCTAGGGGTGAAATGAACTGTCTGTCACCAAGAACGCTGCCTTTAAAGCCCTGTGTGGCAGGGGGGGGGGGCGGTGTGCTGGAAGTGGCGATCATACTTTGAGCTTTTTTTGCCTCAGCGGTGTCAAAAGCTCATCAGACTCAACCGTCCACAGATCAAATTCATCACTGTTCAGCGTGACCGCGTGATTACTGCTGATTACCTCGGGTCAAAAAGGTTCAAACATCATGGAGGAGGATATTACACCGCAGTGGGACATGAATATTTAACTGTCTCATTCTGGTGATGCTCTCTCTTTGGCTAACTTGAGCCAGAGGAGATGGTGATTAGCCTCGTAGACAGGGCTAACGACCCAGGATGGATTGGAGTGGATGGTCATTGAATATGCCAATGACATGGAGTGGACAGTCTCATTCATGTAAAGAAGGAGTCAGCTGCGGAAGCCGGAGGCCGGAGGGGCTTCAGCCTGCAAATGAAACCTTTAAAGTTATAACCCTCAAGATTTTCATGAAATAAAAGCCTTCTCTATACAGTAGCTGGCGAGTCCGCCATTCCCGCGTTGGATTCAAATCGCCTTGGGATTCACAGGAAAACGATGCAGCATGTATTCCATTACTTTTATTAATCGCATTAATTTGAGCCTGTTTGCTGTGTTTGCTTCCCCCTGAGTTCTGGGACCTCTAGTATTAAACGAACCACGGGTGTGTCCCAAACAACCGGGACTGTAATTGTCATGTTATATTCCAAATATTATCTCAATGGTAATAAATAAAAAACAAAAAAAACTAGAATGACACTCGGAGAGCGCAGACCTCCGGCAAGGCCAATGGTGCATTCAAGAGCTCCTCGGATGGTCCCACTTCCCGAGTTGGGAAGTCGCTCAACCAACTTCGGCGTGTTCATGAGCTTTAAGTCGTGGTGTTGAAACAACATGGACGCTACAAAGAAGATGTGTCGTATTTTGTTGCTCAGAGCGTTTAAACAATGCGTATTTCTGTTTCCAAGTGTTTTCGTTTATTCTGACATCACATGTAATGCAGCACAAATGCCCTGTCTCGCAATTTTAATGAAAGTGAAACATAATTCATGTATCTGCCGGATCCACTCCGAAATGAAATAGGTTCCTCCTCGGCCCTTGCTGCAACCTGCCACCAAGTTTTATACAAATCATGCAAGTAGTTTTCCCGTAATCCTGCTGACAGACCGACAGGTAGACAGACAAACAGAGCCAAAAACATAACCTCCATGGCGAAGATAATGACAAAATCTCACTTTAATACAATTTAGTTTGCTTTTTCCATTTCCCCAAAACTGTTTCATGTCTGCAGATTAGCCTCTTTATTTCTATAAATGATGATTCAACAGCAGCAATGGTTGAGTTTATGGCTCAATATAAAATGTCAAAGTATATTACAGCAACTTCTGGCAGCACACTTTTCTTTGCTGTGGGACTGCAGAGTCACAGAGGCACAGATCTGCATCATGAAAACAAGACTGTTGGGGGAGAGGTTTAGACTGATGTGAGGCGCGCATTAGTCCAGTAAAACTACCTCAGACAGATGTATAGGGACATATTAATGCACACACAAACAGAAATGCATATTTTAACCACCTTGCCAGTGCTGGCACTTTATCATTGTCAACCATCTGCCCCTTTGTTTCAAGCAGCATTGTAACCTTTCCCAGAGAGTGTGTGTGTGTGTGTGTGAGTGTGTGTCTGTGTGTTTCTACCAGTCGGTGTGTGTTATCACTGGCGTCCACGCATGCTTGCATATCCAGTGTGTGTTCTGGCTGCCAAACGTCCATTTGGTCGGGGAGTATTGCCAAAGTGAGGTGGAGGTCAATTCTACACAGCTGAATCATTGAACAGCACTGAGCTGAGCGGCTGCCAAGGCTGGCAAAGCTAGCAAAGCAGCGCGTAACACAATGTCATCATCTGGGTACAAAAACAAATCTCAGTGAGGACTGAGCTTCTAAATGTTAGGGGTGAGAAAAGAGTCACACCATGTGACACCTTTCGTTTAATTGTACACGAATTCCGCTTATTTGCTTTTGCTTGGTTCTCAGTTCCATATGAATTCAAGAAGATATTTCCTTGTCTCTTTTCACACAGAGTTGGCGGTCAAAGCTGTTTTTTTTTCTTTCCTGTGTGGGGCCAAAGATGCTCAGTCCCCACTGAGCGTTCCTGCTTTCATGTCTTGGATCTGATCAATAATGGATGGAACTCCCACAGCCTCGCAGGCAGGGATTGCTTGGAAAAAAAACTTGGAAAACCTGCCTGCAATTCTGCCAGCCCCGGAGCATCTCGCCGGAGTGGGGCCGCGCCGGCCACCAATTAGCACCAACATTTTACAGTCGCTTGCTGGGTGTGACTGTTTATAGGCACGCTCAAAGACACACACACACACACACACACACTGACAGACACCTCTGGAGAGTCGCTGACCTACTCCCCTAACCACTTTATTGATCTGTGGGCCAAAGATGTGAAAGCCTATTGAGGTCATCATTAATGATTCATCATATCCAGAAAATGTCAAATGTGGCTTGGGAGCGTAAACATGAATGCATCAGATGTTATGGACTCATAAACATGTGAGAGCTTTGAAGAAATCCTCTATGCATCCATATGAATCATACATGGGAGAAGAGAGGACACAGAGTATATAGAAAGCTATCTGACAGTCGTGATGCAACCATTTCATCACGATTTGTTCTGATGCTGTCATTCACTTTACTCCGGACTCACACGGAGAGATATACAGTATGTTATTCTGAATAATCTTCCCACTTGGCTCCGTCTCTGTCTTCTGCGTTTGCCTTCAGCATCGTGCGGAGGACAGGAATCAATGGGACAACTGTGAGAACAGTACACACATGCGTGTAAAAGTATGCGGCCTTTGCCTTATTTGATGCTTTTAGTCCGTGTAGTTGTCCTTTGATAAATATTCTAGCACACAGACAAACACAGACGTGTATATATACAATGCATTAGCTACTCCGCTGAGACCCCCACACATGCATGCTATCCCACAGGGATGGATCGAATGTAGCAGCTATGCACTCTGAGACATGCGATCGCTGTGGACTTTCAGACCTTTCATACAGCCAAGTATTCACCAAAAAACATTTAAATACCAAATAAACTTAGATGCCTCTCCTCTATGGCCTTGTAGTGCGAGGGTTCCCTGCAGTGCTTGTAATGATGTGATAAACTTCACAGTTGTTTTCCTTCTGGACCGCTTGTGGGGATTCTGTAAATTGGGGCCTCACAGACAGGGGCTACCGGGTCCAGCACAGAGGTCCATTGAAAAATTCAAAAAGTTAGGATTTATGGGTCGGGCCAAGCACAGGCTGGCCTTGTGTGGAAGCTCCAGACAACACCCGAGCAGGGGACATAAATTTGACTTTATGAGGGGAATTCGCTGCGCTCTAAAAAAAAAAACAAAAAAAAACTGAACGTCCGTTTAAGGCAGAGCGTGATTATAGCCTTTGTATTTTTACTTGCTGCTCTCGCACCGTCTATTTTGAATTCACTGTGTACATCACAATCACTTCATTTATCAATCATAACATATTGTGTTGTTTTGCTAGAGTTTTGAAAACGGATGAGTTTAAGAGATGCAGTATAAAAGCCTGCAGCTCTGAGATATTGAGCATCAACTATTTGGTACAGCAGACAAAACAGGTTATGCTTAAACCAAAACAAACCCAATAATACTAAAAAGTAACTTTCACATGGTGTGCATGTCGATATAATAAGTATGTGGAACCATTTTTCGTCCAAAAAAAAAAAAACCCCACGAATGAAAGTGCAATTTTTTTTTCATTAAAAAAGTTGTAAGGTTTTGTTTTAATGCGCATGAGGCAACAAATGCAAGCGCCCAACTCTGTTCATCAACAGTCGTTGGTGGTAAAATGCAATAAAACAAAGGCAGCGGAGAAGAAGCTGCAAGCTAGCAAACATGGATGTGCTGAGAATATTATATGAGGGAAAGAAAATCAATTCAGAGTGTTTGTTAGGTCTCACGGAGGCTGCATACTGGGCCCCGATTGGCATCCAAACTACACGTGATTTTAACAATACCCTGCTCGTACAAAAGGGTCGGACTGAGATTTAAAGTGAAAAACCTTCCACCTTCAGCAGATGAATGTGAAAACAGCCTTCTAATGGCAAACTCTGAACATACATCGTTCTGCACGCTGAGGCTCAAACACCCAAGTGACTCCACAATGAGCGGAACACATTTGGACTTTAAAACCGAACACATTACACAGTAATGCTACAGTACAGGGACCATGGGATATGACATCGTCGCGAAAAGACATTGCGAGTCATTCACCAGACATTAGCAGGCCCTTCCCTGTAATTTCGTCCCTTTCTCTCCTCGCCACTTCACAGTGTGAGCTCTTATTAGAACGGGCCCATATCTCTAACTGAACAATGACTTCATGTCTCGGCAGTTAATTATCTGTCTGATCCATACCATAGAGAAGAATGAATGAACTCCAACACTGAGTTCCATACATAGGCCGCACTAATGTTCTTTCCATATAGGCAGGCACAGGCAGAGTCACGAGACAGAGCTATTAGACCAATGTAATGAGTTTACGTATGAGTAATGGGCGCACACTTACGGGCGCAGAGAGCTCTCCGCACGTCGTTTCTAAATCAGTTCCTCTGCTAAAACGAGTTTGGCAAATCTCGCGACTAACTTTGCAGGTTGGGGAATGACTTTCCGCAAAACAACTTGTGCGCACAGACGGACGTGTTCTACCCTGTTTGCAGGTATAATCAATGCACGCTACCCAATAGCAGCCACGTACACCCCCACCGTACGGTACATAAATTCAAAAGAGGCTCTCAGTTTCAGTCAGATCTCCTGTGTCTGATCTAATACTTGTACACTATATTGGCCTAAAAATGCCGTAATGGCCCCAGCTGTGATGCAGTCTATGTGCTAGTCCTGCATCAGTGCTTTTAAACACCTCAGCCATCATTCTGCAGCACTGGTGTTTATTTAAATGGATTTGGCCTGCACGGGCTGTAAAGAGAGAGGGCATAAAACACCGAGGGCTAGTGAATTACCAGCAATAAAGCTGCGAGCCGAGCCTGTTGACGGAGCTAAGCCGAGGTGGGCCAAACTAGGCCATGCAGGACTACCAAATCCCCAAGCTTGCCTTTAACAACAGCCTGAATTCTTGCTAATTGTCTCTCCTTGTCATCCCTGTTTACTCAAGCCTCACCACTCTGCCTGCCATAATGGATTCAGGGGCCTGACAAGCCATGTTTGATTGATTTCTCTCCCTGACCACTCAGTGGAAGGACTCCTGGCTGCATGCCAGCTGTACAGTGGGCCGTCCCTGGTGTGTGTGTGTGTATGTGTGTGTGTGTCTGCGAAATAGCACACACAGACTGATGTGTGCGTGCACAGATGGAGCCACTATAGCATAACCGCCACGCTATAACTCTACAGTAGGATATCGCAGTGTACAGCGTTCTGCCCGGAGGGTGTCATTAACATTTAGAAACAGCCCCAGCATCAGTCACACTGCCTCTGCTTAGGTGTGTTTAACCTTTCTGTATGGTAGGGATACTGCAGCCAGAACAGAGGGGATTTCACAAAGAAATAGACCTGCTAGAATGGAGAGAAGTATGAAAATGTAAAGCAAAAGTTTGACAGAGGCCACTACAAAGGAGCAGCATATTTCCATATATACGTTTTGTATGAACGTGAAAGTCAAAGCAAAGTCGTATAGGTCTGATTGATGTCCGGAAAGAGTGGGGAAAGTTGGACTCTAGTAGCACTTATCCAGAAGAAGTACTGTTTATTTGGTAAAAGTAGTAATCCCATAGTGTAGAAATACTCTGTTACAGTAAAAGTCCTGAATTGAAAATGTTACTTGAGTAAAAGTACAAAAGTACTAGCATCTAAATATACTTAAGGTATCAACATAAAATGACACATTAAGTATGCAGAAGCAGAGGCCCATTGCAAAATAATTTATATTATATTGTTCAATATAATATTGGCATAATATTAATTATTGATGCATTAAAATGTGATTGCTTTAATGTTGCCGTTGGAGGTGGGGTTTATTTTTTTAATTAAATAAACTGTAGCTTATGAATTTCCCCAGGGCATCTATATAAAGTCCTACCGTTGTCCAATTTGATACATCATAGTTCATTTGTTGATAATATTTCGTAGGCTATTATTAATCTGAATCTGCGAAGGAACTAAAATGATTAAAAAAAAAGTGCAACATTTGACCCTGAATTGTAGTGGAGTAGAAGTATAAAGTCGCAGGAAATGGTAGTACTCAAGTAAAGTACTTACGTAAATGTACTCTGTACCTTGCAGCACGGCACTTAACAAATTGAAACTTTTCTCTTCTATTCAGTCTGACTCTGTGCTGTTTCAGGTTTCATGTGTGTCAGGGCTGAGCAGTTCCCATGATGGATGTGCAGCGCTGTCATCTCCGGATCGCCTCAGTTAAGATGATAGATCCAAGCCGGCGACGAGGTCGATTAAAGTTCACTGCTCTGGAGTTATCTCGCCTCGTGCTTTCCCTCAAGTCAGATATTCTGCTGATGACGGTGATGGCGATTCTACTGATGTTTACTCAAGTCTTACTGACGGACGGGCACGTGTCCAGTTGAGCACGATGGGCAGAGCTGATGGTTTAAGAGTTTTCTGTTGAACATCTGCAGGATATGGCTGCGTGTGAGCGTTTGTGAGAGAGAGAGGAGGGAGAAAGCTCTTCTCATTATCGCTGAATAACTAAGCATGCCCTGGCCTGCCAATTATGGAGTGTGACTGTCAAAGTTGTTAACATGTCTATGCGCAGATGTTGTGGCAAATCACTTATATTGATATCGAGTAAATCTGCATATTGTATTTGGCTTTCAGGTAACATTTAGCTCCGTGTCCAATTATTAAAAGCAGCTATAAAATTAGATTCCTTATAGCACATTTTCATGGATCAGTAATGTAATGTAATGTAATCTTGACACCGTTTATGTCAAATATGCAAACGGTAGGAGGCACGTGTTGTTTGCGAACGCTTCAAAATGTCACAAAATGTATGCGTCACAATCAAAAAGCACTGCACACAGCACAACATATGCTGTATATGATTTAAAGTCGGTAATCTAATGGTAAATTATGAAGCACGGTTAAATAAAAGGGGAGCATTAGCCATAGCTGTCAGCTTACTCTGATTGATAGACCGCACCAGTCGTGGCAGACAGGGTGAAGTATTGAGTGTGGGAAGCTGTGAGCGTATGTGTGTGTTTGTGTGTGTGCGTGAGTGTGTATGTAATCGCAGGTGGACGTGTATTACAACTATTATCAGAGAGGTAAATCACTTCATGAGGTAAGCTTACATTATGATGAATGTAATGCAGCATACTTTTCAGTATGTCAAACACAGCGTTGTAGAGGAAGGTGTGTCTACAGAACTCTAATTAGAGGCTAATCCTTCCATGTGTCTCATGGTATAAACGGATATATATCAGAGTGCGGTAGAGAGTGATTTCTGTGCTTAGTGCTCAGTTATGAATAGATGCTCCAATACCTAGTTTAGAACAGGCTCACGGTAAAGCCCATTAAGAAAAGACCCATACTAGCTGCGTTCCTTAGATTGGAATGCATTAGGTACAAGACTATGAAATGGGTTAGATTTTAATATTTCAAATTTGACAATACAGTAAAGTGTGAAGTGGATACAAGTACCTTCGAGTTTTACAAAGCTAGCTATAATATTACTGCCTCACACTGAACGTCTTAAAGTCATTTGTCGTCACAGCTCTGCTATTTTGAGCAATTTAGATAAGAACAGTTTGAAGTTAAGGAAATATGCTTTTTGCTTTCTCGCTGAGAGTTAGACAAGAATATAGTATGAGGCTACAGCCAGCAGCCGGTTAGCTTAGCTTAACTGGGGAGAAACAGTTAGCCTGACTGTGCCACCAGCACCTCTGAAGCTCCTTGTATCTTGTTTAATCTGTACAACAATAAAAATGTAGGGGAAAAAAAGGGTACATTTTAAAGGGTGTTACGTAGCGTAGCTAACTATAGCTAAGCTTCACACGGAGATGCTCCACAACAACAGGGCCATCAAATGTGATTAACAGGGGGAATAGTTTTTCTCTTGTCCGCTGCAAGAGTCTAAAGACAGAGAGTGGTGTATGCTGTACAGATTGTAAAAACCCCTGAGGCTAATTTGTAATTTGTATATTGGGCTAGAATATTTTTTTTTGACATTGATGAGTAGGACTGACTATGCGACTTGCACTGGAAGGTTGCGGGTATTTGAACTTTTCTGCGCGTCCAGGTAGAGTTTTGAATGAAGTGTGTTTTAGATTGTCAATGGAGTGTGTTAGCTTTGAGGAGAGCATATTAATTGTACGTTTTGTACATTAACACATTATAATAATTGTCCAACTCCCTGTTGATTTTATTTATTATATATTCACTCCGCGTCACATAGCATCGCACGGGGGAAGAATCAAAAATGAGCGTGTTTCCCCGGGAGGCATGTTTTCATCACAGCCGATCAGAGCTGGGGCCGATAAATACCGAGACTATTGCGGAGTCATTCGTCCCGGGAATGAAAAACTGATTGTAACCTGATTGTAAAGACAAAAAAACAGACGTTGGTGGGGGGTTTTGTCCGGTGGGAAAAGGGCCTTTACCGTCCAGCTGTGCCTGATGGTCCAGTTCCCACAGTAGCTGCAGAGGAAGAGGAGGAGAGGTGGGTTAGACCTCCACTCCACAAACAAATGAAAGAACAAGAACGAGGACACTTGCGCTGTTAAGCTCGGAAGAGTAAAAAGGAAGAGCAAACACCTGGAGCCCGAGCCTGTCCAAAACAGAACTGGAGAGGACACACAGGAACCTTTAGGTCTGACAGGAAGAGGAGCATGATGAAGAAGAAAGAGAGTTGGCAGATTGAGGTACTGGCCTCTGCAATCTGTCACTGTGAATCTAATGGTTGCTTTGCTGCCATCCCCAGCACTACAAAACATGAGTTTTTGTATGATGTGGTTAAGAATAATAATCCATTTTTCTCTCTGCAGTGAGAACACTCAAAATAAAAGACATGTTCCTTCATAAATGGCCCTCTCTTTTTATTGATTTTGCCCGCGCTGACATTTGAGATGACTACAACAAACTTGAAGCCGTATTGAAGGCCACGAGAGGATCACAATTCAACTGCTTTAAATGCATATTTCCCGTGTGGATCGCTCGTCTTTCATCAACAACAGCTCTCAGCATGTCGCTATTTTTTCTTTTCTCTTTTTGTTTAAAGTGCATTTTATCCGCACGCACACACACCAAGAGGACAGTGAACGCAGCAGTCAAAGCCCAGTCTGAGATTCTTCATGATGTGCACAAAGAGAAGAAGTATAAACACAATGAGATGCGCACGGCAGTTTGAAGAGCCAAACCGAGACAGGCGGTCCCCAGGGGGGTTTGATTACAAATGCTGGAAGCTTTTTTCGCCATCAAACAAACAAGAAGCGGTTCAAAGAGGGAGTCTAATTCAAAGTAAAACAAGACACCGTTCTTTCATCTACTGGAGCCTTCATCGGCATCTGATGGAGGTAAATGCTTTGGTTCTGAGAGCACTGATGCTACAAAAGTCCTCTGTTCTAAAATCACTTTTTTTTTCTTTTTTTTTTACTTTGACATACCAGATCAATTGTGCTAA
>CALSCE010010855.1:4537549-4547549 GCA_943593645.1 Bovichtus variegatus | reverse complement strand
ATATGGCTGAGAGGGAAGAGAATGTTGTGGAATTAGAGGCCTGACTTGAATAGGAAATGCGGCAAAATGAAGTTAGGTTGCAGCCTGGGTTTTACATTTGTGATCCGAGTGGTGAGTTGGGAAACATCAAAGATCAAAGTGATACACTTGGATGTGACAGACGCACATCAATACTGTAATTCACCAACAAGCAACTGTAAAATAAATCAGCCACCGCGGCCAGCCAGTCACTTTGCTCTCTCTGTTCTGTGAATGCCGACTTATTATCCGTCATCCCTCGAGTGTCTCTCCCTCTCGGCTGGCTGGTGTCAGACAGATTACATACTCATCACACATGCAAGTGCACGCACATGCGCACACATTCACTTGAGCTAATAAAAATTCAACCTCATCCCGGGCTAATGGGCCTAATAACAGAGAGTCACTGGGGGCCTCGCGCGTGTCAGCCAGATTACAGGATGCACATGGACTAGACGGACAGGTCGTTGGCAGCGACACACCCACACTGACACACGCAACACACACACTCATACACACAGGCAACTCTCATCCTCCATTCAAGAGGTGCAATCTACTCCCTTGCCACTAGGAGGCAAGGGTGAGCTTTGCCAAACAGAGACAGAAAGCCACCGAAGCTTCTCATAAAGGGCTGAAATGCAGGATCTTCAATTACACACATGACTTGTCCCATTGTCATGTTGTTCGACTGAGCAACAGATCATGTTATGCATACTTACTGTATATTAGCCCTTTATTGTCAGCACATTGCTCTAATAAAGTTTCATTATTAAACAGTTGTGTCTTGCATGGATTACCCGAGGGGTCAAGAGGTCACAGAGTTTAGTTAAAACTCGGGGTGACCATGTTCTTTTGCTACTGATCAGAGTATTTTTATATTTATTATGCCAACCAAACCCAGTCCAATATTTTTTTGTGTTCATTATTTGCACAGCAGACATTGCTTGAGCCGTTTTAAGCATTTTGACAGCAGAGCAGCTCTACTTTAAGAACATAGAACCTGCATCTCATGCTTTCTTTGATGGTTCCCTATAATATACAGTATTGTTTGCTGTAGTTTTTAGTAAAAGATCTGGGCACACTAGTGGATCTGCTGTGGTGGAAAACTTTGGACATGAGTCAGACAGCCTCTCTTCATCGCAAGTGTGAACTAAATACTGAAATTCGTGTGCAGTTTTTCAACCAACAGTAACAGTTGAGAATTCTGGTTCACCTGCAAGACACAAAACGACTAAAAAGAGGCAAAACGACTTCAAGAAGACACATAACTCGCCCAAAGGCACGCAAAACAACCACACAGAGACACAAAAAGACCACAAAGAGACACAAAATGGTTCAAAAGTGTCGAAAACTAACAAAAAATAGATGCAAAACGAGTACATAGTCATGCAGAAAGACTAAACAGCGATGCAAAAAACTACCAATCAGGCACACAGATTGACTAAAAGAGACGCAAAATGACTACTAAGAGACCCCAAACGACCACCTAGAGACACAAAATGACTACTAAGAGAAATATATCGACACACAAAAGAGACCCAGAATGACTACAAAGAGACACAAAACAACCATAAAGTGACACAAAGCCACTAAAATGAGACGGAAAATGACTAATGAGACACGCAAAATAACTACAAAGCTACACAAACTAACTACACGGAGGCACAAAAAGACTAATAGGACACAAAACAACTACAAAGAGACACAAAATGATAACAATGGCTGCCTCGTTTGTTGCAGTGTTATGTCTTTTAGCCTGGGTGTCTGTAGGAGATGGGGGGCCTTTTACATGTTGATCAGGGGCCCATTGTCCCAGAGTCCATCCATGCTCAAAAAAAGCAAAAGAAAATGCCATTAAGCACAAGTGAGCCCAATGTCGCAGCAGCTCATTTGATCAAACACAAAGTCCGAGCCACAGGGGACTGAATTACGACGGCCATTCTGGGGGCTTTGAGCTCCGAGGCTGATCTCATGTCAAGAGGAAGCCAGGGGAGACTTCCACGTGTCGGCTTAGACGGGGAGAATAGAGAGAGGCTACCGGGTCTGCGTCTGAACTCTACCCGAACTCCAAATAACTTTCCCTGTAGTCATTTAAAGTCATTGAGGGAGTGAGAAGAGGGGGAAGCGTGTGTGTGTGTGTGTGTGTGTGTGTGTGAGGAAGGGACAGACAACAGAGAGAATAGATGAGGGAAGAGTGGCGCAAAGATGTGACAGGGTGAACAAATGTGCATCGTTCCTATAGGACTGAGGTAAGAAACAGAGGACGGGCAGAGGACGAGAGCGAGCGATAGAGGCCGAGAGAAAGACGCCAAGGGAGGAATATACGCACACAAGCTTTCCATGAAATACTCCTCAGGCTCTCTTTCTTTCTGACCCTCTATAACTCCGGGTACAAGTGCAACTCAACACTTTTTTTTTTTTTTTTTTTTTTTCTGAAGCTGTATTTACTCTATTGATCTATGGTATCTAACACGTATGGATTTCCACATGTGCTCATATGATTTCCCACTTGCACTGTTATTATTAATACGTATTGATTCAATCCCACTCAATATGAATAATTGAACCCAACTAAATGATTTCAACTGTGACCCTTCAGGATCCCTCTTAAGAGGAGAAGCAACACAGAGTTGGGGAAAGTGGAACTGTAGAGAAGCAGGGACTGGTCGGGTTAAATCCGGAGGCTGTGGAGGAAGATTTGGTTTATTTCTTGGGCCATATTCTGGTACTTTTGGCCATCATTTATATCGGCTATAGAAATATTATACTCACCAAAGCAATTGCTGAGATCTGGACAGGGTGGAATCGCTCAGCCCTGAAGTCCCTGGGAATAATATTAAATGATTCCACACTGCAAGATTTATTCTACTTCCAATGCCAATGTTCAATGTCAATGCAGGAAGTCGTGAGCCCCTTTGTGTAGAAAGATGGTAAGTAAGGTTGTGGAGGTTAGAGACCTGAGTGTGTTCCCATCACAACATTCCCCCTTTTATTTAACTACCCTAACAACAATGGAGGGTTCTAGTGTCTGAACCCTGAGCATCCTTCAACTATAGTTTAATTGCCACAACCACAATCTTTTTTCTCACCTCGACCGTACAACTGTTGCCATGTGCGAATATCGTGCAGGGTTTAGCAGAATTCCCCGCTGACGACAGGGGGTTGCATTGTCACAGCAAAGTGTAACATGGTAAGAAACTGTCGCTGTTGGCGATGCTGCCACGTTCGTCGATATCAGAAATTGACTTGGTGAGCACGACGGACTGCAAAAAAGAGACTCAAGTACAGTAATATCTTTTCAAGGTCCTCTTCAGGAATATTTGCCCTATGAAAATACTGTGCTTTGCATAATATTGTGTGTCTGATATGGTGTTTTTCACACACACACACAAAAAATAAAAAATCAATGAACTAGCAAAGAATTAATAAAAGCACATCTACTCTTTTGAACTCACTGGTAAAATCTAGAATCTATGAATACGCTAATATGTTTCATGTCAAAAGTTTAACTCCCGACGTCTCAGTGTAGGTGTGCTGGGAGAGTCAAGTTTCCACATCATACTCGTGTGAGGTGCATATTGGACCACGATCGGCTTCCAAACTACAAAATCCAGCTCCTCAGTACACGTGTAGAACTCTTCTCCTCCAGCAGGTGAAAGTGAAAAAAGTCTTCTCACGTCAAACTGCACATAAGTCATTCTGCACAGCGAAGGTCAAACATCCAAGTGACCTAACAATAAGTAAAACACATTTTTAAGTGTAAGAAGGACACTTAACCCCGACTGCTGCGCTGACTCGGATGTTAACATGGCGCTGAGCCTTAATGCATAACTTTTCAAATGTACAAAAAGATACAGATGAAGGCCAAAGTCTTTGTCACATTTTGTCCACATCTCGAAATAAATATTTGCAAAAAAGCATCCCTGCTGTTGAGTCTGACCCCCCTCTGTCAAGATAGACTTTTTACTACGAGCCTCCTTCCAGCTCCCTTCTCCCTACGACACCACCACAACCACCCACTCATCCACTTACAGCACCACCCTGCCCACGCCGTGCCCCCCCATCCTGTTAGTAAGCTTGGACATGCTTCCCAGCCCACTGCCCACACATTTCTCAGCTCCTCTTCATTTTGGACACTCATACATTTATGGAGTGAATCGGTGCAGTTCTCCCTCCAAGGCATCCAGAATTTCTGCACATACTGAGCTGTGGCGAGCAGACAGGGTCTGGAGTGTGGAGGGCTTAAGGGGGGTGGGGGGGGGGGGGGGGGGGGGGGGCGGTTAGAGGGGGTGTGTGGGGGGGTGGGGGGGGGGTCTTTAAGTGTGGGATAAAAACACAAATGGAGTGATTTCCAAAAAATCAAAGAACTAAGAACCAAGATTGTTTTTGGCCAATACAGGAACACTTTATTTGTCCCATAGAGTAGTGTGTGTGTGTGTGTGTGTGTGTGTGTGTGTGTGCGCGCGCGTGTGTGTGTACTTGCGAACAGTGGACTAAGGTCTCGTTACACATTCACCAACAAGGGACTTTCGGGCCAACAGGGAGTTCAAGGGTGTGTGTGTGTGTGTGTGTGTGTGAGTGTTCAGTGTATAGGCATCCCTAAAGTATGTGTGTGGCTCCGTGTGTGTGGGTGAACCTTGTTTGAGGTGTCACTAGTAATTTAAGGCCCTCTTTTGGTGCAACACCCACTTTTCTCTTGTGATAAAACCCTGTCTATATCATCTGTGAGCCTGTGGTCTTTCCGTGTGTGTGTGTGTATGCGCGTCTGAGCGGGAGAGGGTGTGTGTGTTGTACTCTAATTAGCACCTAAACACACAGGAGAGTGCCAAAGCCAGACAGCAGATAAATCAGACAAGGCTATAGGATCGTAACACACTAACAGAAGATATCAGCTGCACTGCAGCTTTAACACACTTGATAAATTGACAATACAGTGGTATATGCTATAAGCAGCTGGCTCCTTTCCCAATTCCAAAAGCATGGGATGGTAGGGACAATTTTGTGTTTGCACTGCAGCTTTCTTTGTCCCAACTACAAAGATGCAATAAGTAATGAGACATGTACCAGGAAAGGTTTTTTTCCCCCTCCACATTCATTTGCTAAAACATGCCCACTGCATTTCTAGATGTTTCCCTCCAATTACCAGCATTACTCAAAGTCAGAGCCTCTCCCAGCACATTTTTCATCTTTCACTTTTCTCACTCTCATTCATTAATTTGAATATCCCAACCCCAACCGAGCGGTTCTCGGCAAACACAGCAGTGGCGGCGGAAACGAGCATGCTCCCTGATGTGTGTTGTTTCCCTCTTTTCTCCCCGTCTTTGTGTGTCTCCCTGCCTCTCTGCTGCTCGAAGCACTGCAGGCGTGAAGGAGACAGATCCCAGAAGTACAGCACGGTCTGGCTCTGGCGTGTCCCCACCCCAGGGGAGTCTGGGAGAATGAGTCCCAGTGGAGGTTTGTTTAAATGCTAGAGGGAGTGTTTGCCCCAGACTAGCCTCTATCCCACTAATGGATATGTCTGTGTTATTGATAGTTGGACTGCAGGAAAAAATGTGTATAAGGTTTTTTTATGCATTCATTATACTGTGGCCATATAGGGTGATGTCTTATTGCCCTTGTAGGTGAGATTTCTGTAGGGGAGCAAACAGTTGAGGCATAAAAGAGTTGAATTCTGATCTGCATTAAAAGCTGCTCTAAGTTAGATATGAATACGTAAGCAACACACAGAAAGCGGGGTTGCTTTGAGACTGACCAAATGTACCAGAATAAAACGGCAGTTTCAGGTGTGAACACTGGCAGGAAATCATCATAAACAGGAAAAGACGAAGAGTTATGTCAACACACGAGCGGCCGCTAAAAACAGGACGTTACAGCTGCTCTAATCAATAGATTTGTATTAACAATGAATAAATGATCATGTATAATGTGAAATAGGTGGCTCGTATTGACACACCCACATAAGATTTATTAGGCTACTCGTAGCTCCCCTCAGGTCTATGGGACATTTTAGCATCTTTTAGCTCCTTGTTTTGGTTTTACTCTTCACAACTTTACTGTTTTGGTTCTCTCTCATCACTTGCATCAGTGTTTCCAGCATCAGCAGGCAGCTGTTTTCATCCAAAATCTTTAATAAACCCACTGTACACTACCTGTCCAATGCCAAGACGGACAAGTTAGTGGCTAGCTGGTGATAATCGTGGAGCGTGTAGCAGCTAAAAAGCCAAATGTTTCCCTGAGAAGTTAAAAGGAGAGTAAATATTGGACTTTATCAGACACATGAGGGTAGTGGTGTGCGTGTGGGGGGGGGGGCTCCTGGTATTTGGACTATCAAGGCAGCTGCATTGATGTGCTGTATCAGAACCACAGCCAAACTGTGAGAAAACATACAATAGATGTTTTATAAAGAAGATGTGATGTGGAGTTGGTTGCCTCACTTTTTATGCTTCAGGATTAGTTAGGCTGTGGCAGGAAATGTTCTTTTCTGACATGAAAGCACAGATTGTCAGAGAATATTTACACAGCAATAAAGTGACAGAAATGTATGAAGGCAATGTGTTCACAGTTGAAAGCTGACGCTGAAAGTGTCCTTTAGACAAGTGTTTTCGGGACGCATTTCATCTCGTTCGTGTTGTCAGACTTGTTTGTTTTCCCGAAAGTCTGCTGTAAATGCATGCTTCTCATTGTACTGTACCTGACATTTATGCTGAACAGCCTTCATCTCTCTGTCTGTATAGCTCAAAAATGCTTTCATAGTGGTAACAGGCAAGATAAAGAAAGCACAATATGAGAGAGAGGGAGAGAAATAAAGAAAGAGAGAAAGAGAGAGAGAGAGAGAAAGAGAGAGAAAGAGAGAGAAAGAGAGAGAGAGAGAGAGAGAGAGAAAGTGAGAGAGAGAGAGAGAAAGAGAGAGAAATAAAGAGAGAGAGAGAAAGTGAAACAGAATGAGACACAGAGACAGAGAGAGAGAGAGAGAAATAAAGAAAGAGAGAAAGAGAGAGAGACAGAGAGAGAAATAAAGAAAGAGAGAGAGAGACAGAGAGAGAAAGAAAGAGAGAAAGAGATAGAAAGAGAGAGAGAGAGAGAGAGAAGAGAACATCCTGAGTGAGAGTTTACCCAAGAACAATGCTGTCTGCTTTCAGCTGAGGCTGTCTGCAGGAGACATTATGTCATGTGTTACGCCTGCGAAGGCGAGAAACTGTTATAGTCAATATCTTGCTGCATGCATCCCGCTCTCCTTTTTCTCTCTCTCTCTCTCTCTCATTGTAAGCGAAGAACCCGAGGACTTGTGGATGTAGTTGCGGGCTCTTTTCTGACACAATACATATTCACATGGACCTCCTCAGCGGCAGCTCCCGCTTGCTCCTGGCAAGGTTAGCTCTGTTTATGAAACCATCAATTACACATATTTAATTTAGTAAGAGAAGAAACGCCGCCACACTGACTGAATCCAGACCGAGTGTCCCCCTGAGCACTGGGATAAATAGAGCAAGGGAAGAGGAGGAGGAGGAGGAGAGGAGGAGAGAGAGAGAGAGAGAGAGTGAGAGTGAGAGAGAGAGAGAGAGAGAGAGACATACTTCATTAATTCTGTCGTCCATCTAATTGGAGCCTTGTTGGACCCTACAGCTAAAAATGAAGTCCGAAACGAGTTCTAATGAGAAAAAAAAAAAAAAAAGATGCGAGGGGAAAAAAGTTGGCGCTAGCCATATCTAGAGAACAACCTTGGGCAGAATCAAGACTTCATGTACAATAGAGACCCTTGGGATGCCCTCAACTCCCTCGGTTGGACGCTGATTAAAATTGGACGGTATTCATTCTAAATAATGAGACTAGAGGACTACCTGGACTTTCCAATCCGACAAACTGATGTTGTGAGGCCGAAAGAAATTTGTCATCGTGCTGCGATTTGCATTAAACGCGGACAAGCGAAGAAAACCACGACGGCGCTCGAAGAGCAAAGAGCACACACGCCAAGGCCAATGGTGCATTCACGTGCGAGTGGGGAAGTCGTTTTCCAACTTTGGTGTGTTCATGAGCTTTAAGTCGTAATGTGGAAACAACATGAACGCTGCAAAGAAGACGTGTTGTATGTTGTAGCCATCAACCCAACATTTTCTTTCGCCCGCCATGTTTCTGCATGACATGACGTCAGCCATGTACCGTTGTTTTCCCGATTTAGCGTTAGAGTGAATTTGTTTGTCCTGGTTATTCCAACACCACATGAATGCAGCACAAATGATCTACAGTATCTCGCAATGTTAACAAAAATTGAAAAATGATTTGCGTATCCTCACCGTGATTCAGATCCGCTCCAAAATGGAATGGGTTCTTTCTTGGCCTGCACTACACCTGTCCAATCAAGTTTCATGAAAATCATGAGTCATTTCTTTTCATGTAATCCCGATGACAAACAGACACACAAACAAACCAAACCAATAACATGACGGAGGTAACACAAAGCTGTGCGCTTAAGCACATTGAATTATGTTATTGTTATTATATTTTCATGCTTCACATACTTACTTGCTGTTGCAGACACTTCAACTCCTGCTTAAGCGTCCTTTAGAAACTTAAGAAAGCATATGCATGTTACTTATCTGACCTTCCTGTGGAGGAGAGAAGAGAAAAGAGCTTTCACCTTGTGAGTTTTTTTATGAGAATAAACCACAGATACGTTCTAAGATAAGTATTTGCAGATCTATTCTACTAAAATTAGAATAGATCTGTTGTTACATAAAATAAAAGGTAAGCAAAAGGGAGAAAAACGTTCATTTTTGGGTAATTACATATCATATTGGGTATTACGTATCGGAGCCCCACCCCAAAGTCCCAGTCATAACAAATGTGGCATCATTGGCGACTCTGGTTATAATGGCATCAGTGTATCAAGTCTTTGTCTTTAATTATGGCTGTGATCACAACCAAAAGCCAGACCACAAAATTAGAGGAAACTGAGCTGAACAAGGAAAACAAGCACAGCCAAATAAACAAGAGGACTGTGTGACGGAGAGGAGATTAAAGTACAATGGGGAAGGGCTGAAGTTTGTGGGGAGCAGAGTAGAATAGAGAAGGGAAGAGTTCAGAGGAGAGTAGTAAAGCCGAGAAGAAGTGAAGTGGAATAGAGTAATGGAGTAGAGGTTAGAGGAGTAGTGCCGGGTAAAGAAGCGTCCAGCAGAGAAGAGTAGGGCTGATTTGTGCACAACGGGGTGTAGTAGAGAAGAGTAGAAGCAGGCGGTTTTGTCAGACCAAGCTTGCAAAAGCACTCTCACTTAGTTTAGCTCAATACATGGATGCCTATGGGATCATGATTATGCTATTTGATCCTATAGACGCTCAACAATTGAGCCGAGAGAGCTTAATATTTCTCTTTGACATAACTTCAGACTACACCAAATGCATAAAAGGCACCCTGGTAGTTCCCCTGGGACTGAGGCTCAGTTGTTACCCGGGGTTTGGGCCCTTTTGCTGCGTCTTTCCTGGCTATCTTCTGTACTGTCTAATAAAAGGCAAAAAAGCCCAACAAATAAAGACAATAATAAATAAATAAAAGATCTGTCCTGAGGCATTTATTAGTTTCTGCCTCTGGAAAAGTGGGAAAAACTGTCAAATCGCCCAAAACTACTGTAACTCTCTTTAACCAAATCCCACACATTTAGACTATTCCATGTGATCTTCTTTTGATCATTAATGTATAACTAATGTAATATTTCACTGAGCTTCCCCTGAAACAGTTTGGCGCCCCACTGAGGAGGCTCGCCTCACTTTTTAGAAAAACCTCTGGCGTCGAGTATTGGTGGAGTGAAACATAATAACAAAGCGAGGAGTAAAGTACAGAACCAACAGCAGAATATAGTAGAGCTTTAGAGTAGAGCGGATTAGAGCACAGTATAATAGAGTAGAGTAGATTATAATAGAGTAGAGTAGATTATAATAGAGTAGAGTAGAGTATAATAGAGTAGAGCAGAGTATAATAGAGTAGAGTAGA
>CALSCE010010855.1:4524845-4537098 GCA_943593645.1 Bovichtus variegatus | reverse complement strand
ACACACACACACACACACACACACACACACACACACACACACACACAAATACACACACACACACGTGCACACAATGTTCTGCGCTGTAGTTCCACTTCCCAGGAAAAGACCCACTGTTCTGTGGCATTCCTATAGCAATCCAATTAGGTTTGATTTCAATTCAATTACTGGACCGTTAGGGGAGTAGAGTGGAGATCCATTGAACGAACTTTACTTGGGAATTCCATTACTACTGAGAAAGTAATTCAAGTGCATAATCTGGATGGGAATAGGGTCGTAGAAGAGAGAGAAAGAGTGATATTAACACTCACTATTCCCCTCAGAATGAAGTGGAGTAGCAACCGTCTGCTCGTCAAACAGGGAAATCATTAAGGCTCGGGTTCAACAGAAAACTGAAGAACCTCACACAGGAAGACATCTGCTATATGTGAGACCACAAACAGCAAACTGTCAACAACTATCTAACCCCACAACCTCCCTCGCTGCGTGTGTGTGTGTGTGTGTGTGCGCACGTGCCGTTCTGCACTTGTGTGCGTGCAGCCCTGTGACTGCAAGAACAACAGATAAGCATTAACGCATCTCGGCGGCAGCGTGTGCAACCATAAATTACCACCTCCTGAAGATAAGAAGCCACGATCACTTCAAGTACACTGCAAAAAGAAAGTGTTTTTTGTCTAATGTTTAGTATTGAAATCTTCTTGTTTTTTTTTTTTTTTTGTTTTTTCTTTAAATGAATCAGAAACAGGTTTGTTATTTACTCTTAACTCCCTGTGAACTTTATGATTTGGTAGTGATTATAGGAGGAGTAGGGACAAAAGTTGTGAGATAATGAGTGTCGGGTTTATCAGCAGGTTTTTACTTCCAGATTTATTTTCAGAGGAATTTCCTTCGAACAACTGCTTACAAGTAAACCCAAATAATCATTTTCAGCATGTTCAGCTGACCTGCTTCTGGGAAACACTAGAAGTTCAAAAAAGAAAGTTGTAATGAATCAATTGGTCACATTTTACCCATGATAAGTGCCACATTATATAGAAAATCTCGAGGTAATTATGAGGATATTACATACCTTTAAAAAAAAAAAATCTCTCCGTAAAGGAACATTTTTGACATGCATGATGAAATAATCCAAGCCTAAAATCAAGCTATAGAGAAGAAAAAGTAAAATGTTTTGGTTTTTTTTGTTTTGTTTTTAGGAAGATACAGATTTAACAGTGAAGCCTCATCTAAATGACTTATTTCGGGGGATATTCTTTGCAGTATGGTAATATACCTTGGAGCATAAAGGAAGTTCCCAGACAGGGAAGCAGACAGTTTCTGTCACAGATAAGAGTTGATGTAGATCTAAGAGAATGGGCTGTTTATAGCACCATATCCAGAAGAGGAACAATGACTTCACTAACTTTTTTAATATCACCCTTTTATATATATATATATATATATATATATAAAAAAAGGATATTGTTTCTGTGACAAACTTCAGCTCCAAACCTTTATTCTTTATTCACCCCTGAATGTGACACTTTCTTCCTTTTCATCTCACGAACAAACACGGACACACAAACCCTCCCATTGAGCGCTCCTATATTTGAGTTTATCCATTATCCGTATCCATCAGCATCAATCACTCACCCCGTAAACTGCTCTCCGCCTCCAGCCACGCATAGGCACGGGAGCGCGCGCACAAAAACACCAAAACTCAGATACACTTCACTGCTGGTGAATAGACTATCAGTGTGGTTTTTTACTGGCGAGCCGCTGACACCTCTGCGCCTGGTCTATTGATTTTGTTGTCTTATCCTAATGAGCCTTGCGTCGTCCATCACTGCTCTGCTGGTAGCACTCAGGCGGCCCGCATGGCTGGGAGGACTGAATTAAGGAGGGACAGAGACTATCACCTTGCCACTGGGCATATATCAATGAGAGTTTCCTGAATACCATTTATGAAAGGCATCAACCGTAATGAAAAAGAAAAAAAAAAAAAAAAAACTGGACTTCACATCTGTTTGAGCTATGTGTTGTGAGGGCTTTGGAATAGGATAAGTGCAGTCTGACATGATTTCAGGCCCCTTAGCTGATGACTTCTGACCCTGCAGGCTCTTGCCTTTAACACTTGCTTTCTTGTGTCACGAAAAGTGCTTTTGGGTTGTGTTTGCGTGTGTGTGCAGAGATGAAGTGTGTATGTTGTGCAGCCTCAGGTGCAGGTGTTGACTAAAGTGATGATGGGGATGGTAGAAGGCAGCTCGCACCCATTACTTACTTACACCTTTTGGAGTACAGACTGGAGATGAAACACTTCCACGCCCCGTAGCTCCTCCACTCTATCCATCCGTTCATCCATTCAGCCGTTATGGAAGTTGTCCCCTTGCTTTAAGTCATCTCTGTGACACCGAATGGGGCTTTGATGGCGCCTCTCCATTCCTGTATACATGCATAAAAGAAAATTAAAAAAACTGGTCGAGTCAGCCTCGATCAGGATTTGTGTAAGTTAAAGTGAACGTCCTCTCAATTATCAGTCTTCACCTTAGTGTTCCAGAAAAATCCAGAGTGTCCCCCCTGCGCTGTGTACGATTTGTATCGTCGTTTGCATACAGTATTGTTCCATGATTGAGAGCCCAGGCATATACAGAAGCTATCAAATCTATGTACATACTGTGCAAGACAAAAGCTTAGAGTCCTTTGTCCTAAATCACCATGCTCTACATCTTACATCCTTTACCATATCACTTATAAGATATTAACGGCATCCCTCTTTCCGTCTCACATCCTACAAACTGCCTCCCGAGTGGTACATTCAACATCTCATATACGTACCACATACCTATTACATTTAACATCCTGTCTTCCCGCTTTGCATGTTAGTTGCCATCGTGAGCATAGATTTGAGGTGGTATGGCCCTACTCTACCTGCTAATTGGCTCAGACGGCTGTTGTCATCTATTAGTATGCTGGATTACCGCATAGAGTTTTAAAATTGTTAGGCGGCGATCAGATTTATGACAGGGGGCAAAGGAGGAAGTCAAGTGACGTAGTCTAACGCCCACTGATGGGCCCTCAGAGCGCCATGTTGTGAGTTGCCGCCAAATGGTTATATTAAATGAAAATTGTTTTTTAATGGTAATTGACCAATCTAGTTTTTATTTTATTTTTTGTCTAAATGTGCTCAAGAATTCCCATAAATTAAATAACGTCACATTAAAATGCATCATTTCAATGACCAGTTACGTTTGGAAAATCACCACGCCAATCACGACTTATCGTCAGGAGACAAACGCGTTCGCTAGTTAGCGTTCCCACGAATGCACTGACGCAAAACGGATTGGGCCTTAAGTTACAAAAGGTTAAGAACCCGTGGTCGAAAAGAACAACAAAGTCCGCATGAGGAGGTCAGGACGGGTGGACGATCAAACAAACACAGGACTTTCACCCGGCAGTTTTTTGGAAACCCAAAATTGGTGCAAACGCTCTTCCCATCAATATACTTATAGCACTCAGGGCTTCAAATGTTCTCCAAAAATGAACCAATCCTCGATGAGAAAAAAATTGCGTGGGGTGCTAATGTGGAACCTAACAAAGAACCGAAATACCCTCTCTCCAGGGGGCACTATTTACTGGTGTTAAAGAGGATAAGCTACTTATGGAGTGGTAGGGAAATGAAGTGAAACTGGGTTGTGAGAGTATCTCTCAATGTCACTCACCACGCATAAGCTATCTGTTCATCCTCATGCCTTGCACATCACACGCCAGCACGAGCCAAATACTATAGTTTACAGTGTGTATAAAAAGATTACGCACAGGCTGGGCTGTCATGTGACTTTAGTTTGCCACAAAAACAGTTTGTGACTTTCCTGTTACACTAGCGGGGGGGGGGGAGGTTCACGCGCCCTAAGGCTAACACACACACAAATGCCACCAACACACACATTCAAGGAACACAAACGCATGCATGCACAAACACTTGCGCACAGACACACATAGGCACCAAAGAACCCAGCAGGCTTTGGGAGTCATGCCCTGACCTCTGGTTCCCAGTCAAAGGGGTGCTGTTCACCAGTATACAACAGCACCACTGATCCTCCCTGTTCCTCTTGTAAATTTTGCTCTTTCTCCTCGGGGCTCAGAAGAGCCCTGTGTTGTTTTGTGAAAAGGAGGAGGAGGAGTGGAGGAGCAAGAGAACAGAGATATGAAGCCACTGACTGTGTGTGACCGCTAAATCACTGTGTCTGCATGAAGTCTGGGATTGTGCATGTGTATCTTTGTGTGTGTGTGTGTGTGTGTGTGTGTGCGTGTGCGTGCGTGCTTGTGTGCGTGCATGTGCGTGACCCCCTACAGTACATGTGCGTACAAAAAGAGCAGAGAACAAGGGACCTTTAGTCTGAGATGAAAACATAGACCAATGTTACAGGCCAAATAAGATTAACTGGTCTAATGGACACACTTATTTTCATTATTCTGCATCGTTGCTGCAGCCCAGAGAGCACAGGCTCGCTACGACTAGCAGCCCCCGCGGCAAAGATGTCCTGATAAAGGAGTCTTCACTCCATCCACTTCTAATTTCCAAGAATTCATTCATCCTCCCATTTTGCCATATTAAAATGTTACCTCGATAGGATTCTCCATCTGTCTTGGTAATTTATTCATTTAAACTACGCACAAAAGCTACTTATATCATTCGTGACAGTACACTTTGCTCCGATGTGTCCATGAAATTTAATACAATCCTTTCCTTATTACAGATGGGAATGCAGATCTGTGCAATTCCGCTTAATGAGTATAAATAAATCAGTGATATTGAGGGAGGAGCCACTCGCGTTCCCCTCCTCCCTCCCCCTCTTTAATCTAGCCCTCCTCATTAACACATGCGTAAATATGTAAATGAGATGAGACAGCATGGAAATATACAAGCCTATTACACAATTAACATGACTGCTTGATTAAGTAATATAGAGACTTTATAATATCGCCATGTACTCGCGTGTATACGCTCGCACATTAAAATTCATTTAAAGTGTGAATAATCATCTTCACTGCAACCACATCCGCATCCACTTCCAGCTACACTTTTGGATTTTGAGAGGTTTCTTTTGGCCTTAAATAATCAATGATCTACAGTTTAACCTTGAACCAAACACAAAAGCCCCAAATCCAGATGTTATATACCCCAGAGCTGGATGATGAAAGCTCGTTGAGATTAACAACATAACCATATAATGTTACATCTAATCCCATTCTCCTCCTGATAACTTTAAGAGCCAGATAGCATCTAAATCTGTTCAATAATTGCAATGCAGATGATGATCAAGCGAGATGTAGAGAGAGTGACAGTGAGCGGTATCGCCAGTTTGACATGATTACAGCACCGGCCTCGAGGGACGGATATCTTGATTTAGATTAAACCACGCTCGTCAAACGGAAAGCACCCGTCTTTAATACGGCCGTATATCAAACCTTCGTATAAAAATCTGAAGTTCCATCAAGTCCATGAACAGTACGCGGGAAGGGCGGAAGGGGGCGGGGGGGATGGGGGGTGATTAAATGAAGAAAGTGGGAAAAACAATAGATATACAATGTTAAATGACACCCAGCTAATACGATGACGCTGAAAATAAATTGATATGACAGCCTGCAACAGAAGAAATGCACCTGAAAAATTGTATCTGTAAAACTGGGTAAATGTGGCAGTCATCCAATCCAAATAAGCAGTTGTCCATAGCTAGATGTGTCATTTCATAGCACCAGAATGCAAATATGTGACGGTTATCAGCTGAAAACAATTTCCAAATGCTTTTAAAAGGGTCAGTTCCCCTAATTATGGAAAAAAAACCATGTTTATACTTTTGTTGTGGTATTTAGCCACAGTTTTCTGGCCGGTTGGGCTACTTTTTATTTAATTGGGCAGGCATGTGTTTTTGTGCGGCACTTTTTCAACCTTTTCTCCTAAAAAAGAAATTGCATTTATGTAATACTAATCTGCATTCTCAATTACATTTTGAGGGAAACATATCCTCACCTTTTTAAACTAATGGCCTAAGTCATATTTAAAAGTTTTTCAAAAAACTGAAAAAACTGAACCAGCGAACAGTTTTTTTTTTTTTTTCTTCAGTTTTTTGAAAAACTTTAAAATATGATTTAGGCCATTAGTTTGAGAAGGTGACAATATATTCTCCTGGATTACAGTTGCAGTGTAAAAAAAAAAAAAAAAAAATCTGGTAAACATTAACATAAATTGAAACATAGCAAAACAAAAAGGAAACAGAAACTACTTGATCAAGTTTAGGCAACACATGTTTTGTACTATGTTTAGTAAAGGATCAGGGTTTTGGCTTCAAAAAAGTACGCTTGTTACATAACTTAAGTTACATACCTGAGTTAAAAACAAACAGAAAAACACGTTTCCTTCCAAAAGTGATTGACAGTGCAGTTTCATTAGGGTGGGAACGCAATTTTTAGAGGACGAGGCTGACCTTTTGGACCGACAAAAGGCTGTATGCAGTCTAGTGAATTGGCTCCGTCTACTCTACAGTTATTGATTGAGACGATTATTAAATGTACTGTATGTGCGTGGCTTCATACCACCATGCAAAAGTAAGAGAAACGCGATGATGTTGTTTTTTCTAGATGAATTGACCCTTTAACAATGGATTTTACTGTGCCATACGACTGGAAATTCTGTACTCAACGGGGCTGAAGTTGAACTTGTGTGTCAAATGAGCCTACAGTAAAAGGCTGGCTCGTACGCTTCGATTTGACGTGACGCGAGACCGACGAGGCAACACCGAAGGAGACACAGCGATGAGGAGGAGAGTTGACAGACAAACACCACAGACGGCGTGTTCTTTCCTGGGGGGGGGGGGGGGGGGGGGGCCTCAGCAGTGGACGACTTCATAAAAGAGAGAGATGGATGATGATCACATGGAAATGTTCTTTCACATGCAACACATTAGCAGCGCGTCCACAGAGGAGCGACTGTGGCCCGCATGGGAAATGCTTGCCATCAGTAAACAATGCTGTGTACTGTGTGTAAAAAAAAAAAAGAAAAAAAAAAGGGGGCTGCGCTGTTTAAATGGAGGAAACTGAACACATACTATATGTCTTACACAATGATAATTGGCCTGAAGATTGGAATTAGTCCGGGACAGAGTTTATGTGTAAGTACCAGTAGTAGTCATGTACTGGTGGCATGAGACCACCTGCACATCTCCAACAGCACTGCTGCAGCAGTATCCCCCCCCCCCCCCCACCCCCCTCCCCCCCCCCCTTCCCCCCCCCCCCTGTCTCTCTTTCTTTCCCTTTTTTTCCCTCTCAAAAAAAAAAAAAAAAAAAAGATGTCAGGCAATCAATATAGTGATGAGGGCTGTTGTTTTGAGGCCTGATATACTACACGCACACCAACACAAGAGTAATGACTACTATCCACGGGCACTGTAACGGTCATGAATTATACTTTATTGGCTGCACTTCGTCAGATATATGACTCTCCTGCTTCCTCATATGTATTCTGGAGCTTGTGATTTGATGCATGCACGGGCGCGCGCGCACACACACACACACAAAACTGATCACAGAACATTCTATAAACTCTCCAGCCATGACCCGAGGCACTCCGTCAAGCTCAGAGAGAAAAAACACACACACACACACACACACACACACACAGATGAAAGCTTTTAGAAATAACGGAACAAGACATTCTCAAATCAATAATTGTGTCTATTTCTTTCCATCTTGAGTAGTGCTTGATGACCCACGCCATTAGAGCAGACTGCGAGGCGCGTTGGTGGCGACATGCTCAATACGCTGAGCCGCGTGAACAATGCCGGGGCTGATTGTAAGAGCCCGCGTGCTCCTTGGGGGGTTAATAAAGGGGATTGTTCTGTGTTGTATTTTTCCCTTTATTCATTTATGTTCGGCTAGGTGGAGGTCAGACGTAGTGTCCCTGAAGCCATACAGTAGGGTGTATGTTTTCACCGAGATGAAGCTCAGTGGCCTTGACCAGAGCTCACGGAACAGTGTGAATACACGCTCGCTGCTTCACTGACTAAATCAATCATTAATACACTGCGCTGCTGCCTTCTAAGAAACACAGAAACCACGGAGCATGTGCCACATACATGTACAGTATGTGTGTGTGTGTGTGCGTGCGGTTATAGTCATTATAAATGAATACCACAATACACCACATAAATGTTAAAGCACGCCAAGAGAAAGTTACAGCTGCAGCAGACATGTCAGCAGGGTGAAAAAAAACACCTGACTGCAGAAGCTGTCGAAAAACTTTCCCATCACTGATTCACAACCAGGGTGTACTTGGGAAAATTGCAGAGTAGTAGCTCAACTAACTTGGAAAAATATAAATGACGACTTGACAGAAAGAATAGATTCACATGGAGTCAACATGCTAACAGGTAGCTATAGGTAATGGATAAACAGTGGAAATGGTTCAAAGTAAATGCATATATGGTTGAAGTAGATAGACAAAATAACAGACTGAGCAGTTTAAAAAAATCATTATGCATATGAAAAAAAATAGAGGAATAAATAACTGGTTGACACGATTAGCTAACAACAATCGATAAATGGTTCAAATAGTAATACGGCGACGGCGGCACATGCGGAGGGCAGCAGCCAGTTTTTTGTTTCAGTTGACGTCGTCTCTTTTGTCTTCTTCTTCTTTTAACCGGAGCACGCACGGCACACGTTCTGCATGGTCATGTTTCCGTGCGTAGCATAATTGACTGAGCTACAACTGCCACCCTGTGTTGCACAGATGACCGCTAATGACGCTTGAATCCTTAAGTAATGGATACATGGTCGAAACAATTCCTTAAAAGTACTGGGTAAAGGATTGAAACCTTCAGCTTCACTCCAAGTGGTAACCTAATACGATTGCTGACCAAGCCAACCCACCTATTGACTGTTCAATTGTATGAAGAAAAATAAATAAACAGTTTCTTTTTTTTTTTAATATATATATATATATATATATTTGGAACACACGTTGGGTATGTGAGTTCATCTGACAGTGGGGGCGCCTCAGAGCAAAAAAGGTTGGGAACCACTGCTTCTCAGGACTTCCGCAAGCTCCTCATTCAAACAAAGCACCTCAACTCCGCACAGCTTGTATATCCGACGGCTCGAAGCAGCCAGTCCATTCATTTTGCCCGCTTGGCTGAGAGAGTTGGCTAATGACATGACAGAGGAGCTCCATGCAAATAGCCAACATCTGTCACAGCGCTAGCTCCACTCCATATATTTATTTGCTGATCCTACTTAATATTTCTGCATATTACTGGCTGTTTGTTGGAGGCGGACAGTGATGCATGTTCCCGCATGACGCCGTACAAAAGAAAAGCAATCTCCTTGCAACCCTCACATCCGCTCCTGCTGCTTCTTCTAAATGCATATTTTGTGCTGGCTTTGCAGCCCCGCTGAAGGTCAGAGGAAAGTAAGGGCCCCTTTATTGTAGAACTAGGAGAAATACATTTGGTGGAGTTAATGTGCGCTGCATTTATCACCGACACAATAAGGAAGGCTAGATAATATATCGCATGCAATGTGGAGGGAATACATTACATGGAGGTGTTTGTGATGGCTGAATCTAGGTGTTATCTGTGGGGGTTATTTAGGTTTATCTTGTATCATGGTGACATTCAGATTGTGCACATCCAAGGTGCCCGCTGACTTAGTTTGAACTCATTTCCCAATGTAAATGCACACATGTATACAGCCACAGTTAAACTTTAATAACTCAGGTGCCTCTTTTCTTATCTTTTAAATGGGAGCCGGTCAGATATCAAATCCTCCACAGACAACCTATTGGGCATTTAGCTGTCAGTACCTCATCACCTTACTCTGCCGTCTTCCCCAACTTCTTTTTTTTTTTTTTTTTTACATATGTGGGGGTGGGGTCAGCGTCGACATGGCTGTTTTTTTCCCCCTCTCCTGTCTCTGATCCAGTCTCAGCCTTCAGAAATGATTCCTCACCGACACGGAGCTGTCTCAGGTGCCCCCAGCGCTGACTGGCAGGCCTTGGAAGTGGAGAACTGCTTTAGCCCCGACGTTCAGTCAGCCTGCCTGCTCACTGACACATCCAGACAGATACATCACTGAGGGCCAATGACAGCTCGTTATTGCTAGAGATGATAGAAGCTCACCATAGGGATTTGTATCAAAGCAGGAATGTTCCCGTGTGTGCGTGCGTGTGTGTGCGTGTCTGTGTGTATGCATAGAAGCAGCAGATGAGAAGGAAAGACACAGGGTATGAGGACTGCCAGCGGTTTTCTTTCCTGAATGTGGGGAAACGGGTCCCTAATTTGAGCTAGAAGGAATTCAGAAAAACACAAACACATCCACAGCTTTTTAAACGCAAAGAAATCATTCTATTTCTCTTTCTTTTGCAATTGGAGTTCTTAGCAATCCTAATTTGTTTTTTTCCGTATGGGAATCAAGTGTTTATCTCTATTACTTTGGTGGTCATATCTTTTGAAAAATTATATTTGCCTAATAGTGGAATTTACTAAAAATCAAATCACTTGTTCCTTGGCACAAGTCCTAACTGTCTGTTCCCTTCTGTGGAAATGGGTGCAATATGTGCAAAGTAACAACATACAGTTTATCTGCTGCTTGTACGTCAGATGATCTGATGATTAGACTTCATGAATGCTTAAAGGGGCTATAAATGGTATTTTTATATACCGGATAAAATGACTGAGTAATGCTTGTAGTCACTTGTAGCAATGAACCCACGGATAATTAGCACCAGACACTGAAATTAAAAGAATGAAGTGTAGAGAAAAAACAACAACATATATATGAAATGAAATGAAATTAAATAAATAAAACAAACCCAGCAACTACTGCTTAAGGGCCTATAAAAGCTTTGATTTTACCAATAAATTAAGACCATGAACATAGCTGTGGTCCACTCTAGGTTTGCAAAATTCAGCAAAGAATATAACAAAACCTTTTTTCCCACAGTAAATCAGGGGTTATCCGACGCTAAGGAATCATATTTCTTTGGCAGTAAAAGCACTAAATAGACGTTTCTGTTGAAAAAAGTGATAAAGACAAGTTGTAGTTGTCATTTTAAAAAGGCCCAAAGCTGGTCTGGGTTAGAACTGAATTTCATTTATAGCTTGATTCACAAATTTCAAAAAGGTTGAATATGACTCAGAAAACATGTGTAGGAAAGAGCCGACGGCACCAGAGTTATAGATATAACAGTCGCTTGTATGGAAGGCCTCATAGTTTCTTTGATGTACAATTCACTCTGGGAGTTATGTGGGCGGTGACTCCTTATTTAGTTAACTTTCTACTAAGCATATCTTCTTCTTTTTTTTTCTAACTTTAGGACAGAGCCAGGCTAGCTGTTTTCTTCCAGCCTTTATGCTAAGCTAAGCTAAGCTAAGCTAACCGTCTGCTGGCTCAACTACTTGTGTAAAACCCTAACAGGACATATTATATCACCCATATGGGGAACCTTTATCAACACTCTTTATCGTGTCATGAATTTCCATTGTGTGACTGAGTTGTGTCTGTATCCTGTTTAACCTGTCTTGTTCACATCTCCAGTTCTCCTTTCCACAATTGTGACGGCTCAGTCTCTACATGTATGCTGTATATTTCAGAGTGTGTGTGGGTCTGTGTGTGTGGGACGCAGCATCATCATCATCATCATCCTCATGCCATAAAACAGTCAATCCCGGCTACAATCAACCCTTTTCATGAGAAGGCCACGGCAAAATGAAGCCTTCATACTCAGACACTGAGGGCTATTGATCTCAGCTATGTAATCTGAAATGACTTCTGTGTTATTATTTCTCTTGTACTCTGTGACCCAGATAGAGCATGAAATGAGTGAGAGTGTGTGTGTGTGTGTGTGTCTTAGGGGATGATGTGCCTCTTTTTATATCTGACCTCAGTTATGCAACACAGGTTATTCAACATGCTGGGCCAATGTGAGGGTTACACCCTGGAGTGTCTGTGTGATGTTGTTGTGTTTTTGTGCGATTGCTAGTGTGTATTTATCAAAATGTGCTTTTTCCTGTGACGGTTTTTTTTTTTGTTGTTTTTTTTTTTTTAAGAATCATTTTCGCTTTTCAGTTTAGGATCAAAAGTGGTAAACAGCAGAGGACAGTGGAGGAGTGGTGAGTCATGTTCTATCTGAATCTGAGATATATATATATATATAAGCACTGAGAGAGAGAGAGAGAGAGAGAGAGAGAGACAGAGAGACAGAGAGAGAGAGAGACAG
>CALSCE010010855.1:4503562-4519845 GCA_943593645.1 Bovichtus variegatus | reverse complement strand
TTTTTTTTTCTGTCTCTCTCTCTCTGTCTCTCTTTCTTTCTCTCTCTCTCTCTCTGTGTGTGTCCCTCTCTCTGCCTCTCTCTCTCTGTGTGTCCCTCTCTCTGCCTCTCTCTCTGTGTGTGTCCCTCTCTCTGCCTCTCTCTCTCTCTCTCTCTCTGTCTCTCTCTCTCCTTGGCTCTTCCTAAACAGAACCTTTCCATGTTACCTTCAATAAGAACGCCTTTTTCATCAGTACAACGAGTATGACACTCTGGCTGATGCAAAGACTTGAGCATTAGTGTCAATAATTGATGCTATCCAAAGGAACACAGTCTCCAATAAGGACGCGGTTATGAGAGCTTCCATGCGGGCAGAAGGAATTACCCCGCTTAAGCGATCAGTTAGCGGTGCATATAGACTGTAGGGTGATGCTTGGTTAAAAAAATTATAATAAAAAGTGTAAACCCCAGGCTATTGCCAAGCGGGAACCATCCGGGTCTGAAAAGTGAAGCCAATGCGGAAGTGTCTTGAATGTTCTTTCTCTATAATAGCCAGCAGGGGGCATCTCCTCTGGTTGCAAAAAGAAGGTTGATTGTATAGAAGTCTATGAGAAAATAACTCTTTTTCACACTTAATTTATTTCCTCAGTAAACATTTTCCTAATGAGTTTAATCGCTAGTTTCAAGTCTTCTTCAATACAGCATGATGTTCATTTCTTAAATTATTGTCCCATTTACATTGAAAATAAACGATAAAGCAGGGAATGCTTGAGGGCGGGGTTACCTTGTGAATGACAGGTTGCTACCATATCATTGTCCGTTTTGGATGCTCTCCTCGTTTTCCTCTTACAGCTTTCACCCTTTCACAATGTGTGTTTAGTTCATGAGAAAAAATGTTTCTCTTTCAACAGTCGGTTGTACTTAGCTCCACCCTCACGTGTCACTTCTGGTTCCGTAAAAACTGATGGCGAGGGCTAAAATGCCAAACTCAAGACTTCAAAACGGTAGTCCATAAACTAACGGGGGAAGTCGCGGTGGCTACATTCTATGGCTATTGCCAGCTCCATGCTAGCGTTGTTGCTATTTGGCTTCATATTCATCTTTTTTAAAAGTACACAAAACCTTGCCCCTGAGCACTTGTGTGTGTGTTTTTAGGATCCCTCATCTTTCATTTACACGGTCAAAACACTGAAGTTCAGTAATTGGATGGGCATATGTACCATAACTCAAGCCAAGTTTACCTCACCACCGCGTGCCCTCAGGCAAGGTCTGAGCATAGATTAACAAAACTGTCTGCAGTACTCTGTGTTCATCTGCGGCACTGGGGCTTTTAATGTGAAATCCAATAGTTTCAGGGTCAACTGATCTCTGACAGCATGTCTGGATGTATTATTCAATGCCAGTGCAGGTTCGGGCAGCAGGAGGATGGACACAGACTTACAGAGAGAAAAAAAAAAAAAACAATGCAAGCGCATGTCCTTCAAAGATGCCAAGTGCTGAAGTGCCCAGACAAAAACAACAACTGTTTTTTTTTTTTCCCCTTTCTGCAGTGTGGTGACATATTATGCAACAGTTTGAAACTTGGAGTCAATTCACGGAGCAAAGCCGTGGCATCGAGCTAAAGCTGCAGTTCCAAGAACAAATAAATAATCAAAGACGTTGTCTGACCCCAGCTGAAGTTCTGCAGAACAGATCCTGTTGCAGCGCACGCTTAAGGTCTCAACATTTTATTTTTATTGCTGTCATGTTCAATCAGACGCCTTGAGAATTGGGTGAACCCCTCCTTCTCCTTCTCCTTCCGTCTCTCCATCCTTCTCCTCCCGTCTCTCCATCGTCCCCCCCACCCCACCCCGACACAAAGAGGTCCTCCCTGAGACGTAAACCATGCTGTTAATTAAAAGATTCCTCAATGGGCATCTGTGCAGTAATCTGTGTTCACTGCATCCGAGTAGCACATGGATCATTTGACTAAGGCACAACTACCCATGCATTAATGAATGTATAATCATCCATATACAAAAGAGCGCTGGGAGGAGTGAGAGAGATGGAAGGAAAAGGGAGTAAAAAAAAAAAAAAAAAAAAAAAAAAAAAAGATTGATTGTTAATAGTTTTATGACTGATAAACAAAGCAATCGATCAATCCGTGTGTAGCCAGAGAGGCACTTACATGGGTTCCTGGACGGTTGGGAATAATTTGTCGTCTCGCGGTGTTAACCCTTCCAAGCGTGGAGGATGTGGATTAATTGTGAGATGGGTGAGAGGGATGGGTGGATTTCTCCGCCATGCAGAAATGATTAACGCTGCAGTTAGGCTGTGCCACAAACATAACAGCTGCAGTAAATGTCTGAACGGATATGAATGATTTTGTCCGTGCCTGTGCGCGCGCGCGTGTGTGTGTGTGTGTGTGTCTGTGTGCAATTATGAATGTGTTACGTGAAGATGGTGCAGAGAAGACGTGATACATGATGTGCGAGGCTGAATTTGAGTGTTTCTTTTTTGAGAGGACGAAAACACCTGATTGTCTTAAAAAAAAAAAAATACTCACAGTCATATTACCTTGATCGATCGCAGAGGAGGCTAAAAACAATACAATGCACACACTTTCGTGGGAAGTGTAATGTTTTTTTCACAAATGATTATTGCACACTGTTCGGGTAGGACTGAAACTGTCCCAGTAGAGGCCAGATCATGCGACCATCTGCAACATCCCATCTGGGATAGTCTATCATAAATGTTGATTTGGCCAAGAACACACACTCTCTAAACATAGTGCACTTTGCCAAAAAGAACAGTTGCCAAGACGAGGGAAAACATTCGCACAGTTTTCACGGATAATTGTGAAACATCATCATTAGGGGACGACGAGGGTGCCAAATCAGCCAAATCAGCATCAAACAACAAGCAGAACTTTTGTCAGATGGACTGTGGATCTCTATAAGGGACAAGAGTCATTTCTTTATCAACTTGTGTTCACAAAATCAGGAGTAAATTTTTTTTCAATTACTGAACTAAAGTACAAATTTGAGGTACGAAATGTTGTACTTTTGTAGCTTTAGTTACTTTTCAAATGGCAGTTTTCCATCCGCTTCCTGTCCGGTGAAAATCTCCAGATGTGTTGATTTTGAATGTTTTTTGATGAACTGAGGGATTAAGTCCTTTACGTGTCGAGAATATTCTCCTACTTCTTCCGCTAAATAAACTCTTTAAAAAGCCAATGCATCGTCACCAAGCGGAAAACAGGAACCGTTTCTCTGAGCTCACGATAAATTGACTTTTTCCGAGATGCGTGGTTCTCACAGCACGGCGAATCCACAAACATATGACGAGCTTATAGAATATGATGCAGTGCTGAAGATTCAACCAGCCAACAGCATATAGAGAAGTTAACAATAAGCACAACCTCAAACATCTAAAATAATAGTAAAACTCTGACAGGGAGCGCAATTAATACTTCTACCTTAAGAACATTTTTGCTGATAATACTTACATACTTTTACCGAAGTACAGTAAAGAGTGAGAGTGCAGGGCTTCTGCTGGAGTATTATCACTGTGTGTTATTAGCACTTTTGCTTAAATTAAGGATCTGAATACTTCTTCCACCACAGCCAATATATGAGGAAAGAGCCAGTTTGCAAATGGTGTAGCGCAAAATGTGCGCTGGGGTTATGACTGAATCTGCAGTTGCAATTTGCATGTGTTTAGCTCCTTATTTACTAAGGAAGCAGCTCATTACACAGTAACCACCTGGTTTGTGTCTGGGACTTGCCCTCTGGATGCATTTAACAAGGGAAAGAGAGCACAGTCGGCAGTAGTATTTCTTTTTTATGAGATCTAATGTAGTGATCTTGATCTCAAAAATAATTACTTTGACCATGGTTGAGGATAACTGAGAAAATGCAAAATGCATCAAATCTGCACCTGAAAGACAGGCCTTAGTACATCTGAGGGTGAAGATGATTCCTTCACGTTGATATCATTTGGTGATAAAATTCATTAGGTTCTTTCTTATCTCCACTATACACTTCTTTATAAAGATGTGCTGCTACATTGAACATTGCTCCAGCGACACAGAGCTGGTATCAGTTAGGCGTACAGTACACAGTTTGCGTACCACTGCGCGCTGAGATTTAGTGGGATAAGAACAGCGGAAGAAATCAATGGCCGCGGTCAATCCAAACTAATGTACCTTTTCAACCAAACAGTCCCAGGAACTAAGAAACCAGGAGCTAAACTAGGAACTAAAAGTCTCTTCTGTGCATTACTGCTTGCATTTCCACTGTATCTCAAGAGCTGTGAAGATTAGGCCAATTAGTCGGCTAATGTATTAAAAACAAACAAAAACACACACCCAGTTGTTCTTTGTAGTCACTGGTGCACAACTCTGATGCTTTAATGGATGTAATGAACTGATGCAAATGAGGCGTGCAGAGGTGGAAAGAAGCTCAAACTCTGTGTCTCTCTAAAGCAGCTGCGATCTGCACCAATGTCTAGTCCTTCCTCGATCCGCATTCAAAAAATATCAAATGAAGTTTTGCTTCTCTCGTTCACTCACTTTGTTCCCTCAAGTGCCGATTTCTTTCTCTCGTATTTGTGAGCTCTCCTTTTTTTTTTCTTGTCGGGAAGTTGAACTACAGTGAACTTAAGCATGATAACAAATGTCCACCTCTTGCCCTATGATTGACAGCCTCTGGAAAAAAAAGCTCCACAGAAAGGGAACCTTGAGTATTTTGAGTTCCATTTTACCACATGGCACCTCAGGTTAACAGAAAGTATTACCTCGGCCCAGGAGGCTCTTTTTTCAGTTCAGTTTGTTGGTTTGTCGTCTGTCTGTCAGCAGCGTTACGTGAAAACCACTCGGCCCATTTTCATGAAACTTGGGTGGGAGGGTGTAGCACGGGCCAAAGAAGAACACTTTACATTCTGGAGCGGATCCAAATCACAGGGCAGATACATGCATTATTTTTCACTTATAAAAACAGCCTTGGTCTGCGCTCTTGAGTGTCCTTCCAATTTAACATTATGTTCGCCTAATTTGTTTAATTTTAATTAAAAATTCTTGTTTGTGCACAAACTATTAATGTTTGTCCTCCTGGTACTTATTCGACTCCATAGTAATAAGTAATGAAAACAATAAAATAAACACTTTTTTTTAATTTTTATTTTTTTTATCAAATAATGCATTATGAAACCAACTGCATATTAATCTACATTGCCAAGCCTATGTTACCCAAAGAGTGAATTGTGCCATGAGGAAATTAGCATTTAAATTGGACAACATCCTTTCATGTGCACAATGGCGTCTGGGCAGCAGAGAGTAGCCTGACGGTACTCCGAGAGGAAGAAAATAGAACGTGCATGGGCAGCAACCGGCGGAGTAATTCCAACATTTTGGTCATGAATGTAAGAATGGGCGTGGCCAGCGTTTGCCAGCAGCCAATGAAGCGAGCTCCGCACAACATGACACCAAGCTGTCTGTGCCACTTCTCACCACACTGCAGGCCGGATCCCAGCAGCAGGTGAGGCATCTATCGGGGGCAAACACTGTTGACAGTGAGTCAAAGTGACAGACAGATCACACTTAACATCAACAGCAATCCCAAACTACAGAGCGCCAGTCTTCTGCACCAACACCTTCAGTTTCACTCTGGTGTCATCACCCTGTTTCCCCCTCCTTGCCTCACCTTAACTCACCCCTCGCCCTCTATCGCTCCGGCTTCTCCCTCCCAACGCCGAGGGGCGTGTTCAAGAAGAACAGCAGTTTACAACAACAATGTTAAAATCTTCAAACATGAGCTCCCTCCTCCTCCTTCTATTCATCGCTCACGATCAATGCCTTGTATTTCTTTTGTGTTTAAAAAGCAGTATTTGGTATACGCATTAGGGGGGGAGACTAATTAAACGTTCCAACAAAGAGATCTTGGACTGATCAATCGTCCGACCACAGCCTCTTGTCATGAATATTTCATCTGAAATAGTTTTGTATTCATAAAATCCTCCTAATGACCTCAGCTGACTTCACACTGCAGTGATGTGAGCCTCTGGGCGTCGGGTTTACTTTTCTGCTTCGGGATTTGCGCGTGTGCTTGTTTGCGGCGCCCTGCATGCTTTTCTATGCAAGTTCGCAGCAAAAAACATCCATCTTAGCGAGTCTTGTCGTGGAAAAAAAAAAAAATCGTTTTCATACATGAATAAAAAAAGACTTTATTTTTGTTTCTGCCACAGTGGTTTGCTTTGATTCACCTTGTTTCATGACACAGATACTGGGTTTTAAAAATAAGTTCCCTCTTCATAATGCAACGTTAATATATACACGTGCATGGTGTAGTAATGTCACCCACACCTGTCCTGGTTAAAAATGGTAATAAAAATCTCTTCGCACTGTGCCGGTGCGCTGGAGGTGACACATTCAACACTATTTCACACCTCAAATCAACAGCATAAGCCCGGTAGTGTCACACTTTGTCAGACTTCACATCTTTCAAGTTTTGCGACGGCTGATTCAAACAAACAACAGGCCTTCAACACAACAACTCTGCCATCTCATCTGTAGTTCTAACCTAATTCCTTTTCCCTTCTTCGAGCTCAAAAGGCTCGTTTTAATCTAAGAAAAATATAGTTTCACGTCTGAACATGATGCTCAAACAGATATTTTTTTGTGGGGTATGAGCGACCTCGTCTCCGCTCGTTCGCAGCCGTAAACACGTTCTGAGAGAATTCCACCCCGAAATTTCAGAATTACAAAAGGTTTTTTTTTTTTTTTTTTAAATGAACGGCAAAGTCGCAATCTGTTGAATGGATCTGCAAAATGTTCACTGAAAAAAAAGAATATTTAATTTGTTTTCCTTACTCACTGTTCATAGGAACTAAAGCAAGATTCATGTTTTTTTTTATGGTTGCGTTTACGAGCTCACAGCACTTTGTTAAAGATCTTTAATGAAGATGTTTACATGAACACTGGATTATATGAATATGAGAAATTAAAAGTGTCATAAACCCACAGATAATCATTCAACTTAAACTAGCTGGGGGAACATTTAGCATTTAGTTTAAAAGACAGATATTGCCCTCAGAAAAGTATGTGTGGATATTGAAATTACATTTATTATGTGGTCAGAAACTTTTGAAATATATTACTAGTCACCCTGTGAAAAATGTAATAGGTAACGTAACTATTTTAATGACTTCAAAGTTATGTAACTTATTAGATTTTAATTATTTTTGATTACATTTAAACTGGGCAATAAAACAGAAAGGTTAAAAAAAAAAATAAATAAATAAATTTAAACCAGGTAGTTTAAACCTCAAAACACTGATTACTGTCAAACTTTTATTAAAAAGTGCTTTAATATAACTTGAATGAAGGTGGGAAGAGAAAAACTGAATTAATGTTATATTCTACATATAAGCTTTTTTACCAAAAAGACTATATTCGGATGTAAGCCCTTTGTAATTATTATAATTACATATTTGTTCTCAGAAAACTGTAACTGATTACAGTTACCGTTAACTAGTTACTCCCAACACTGACTATTTAACATATCAAGGTAAAAGGTGTAGTGAGTATGTCGGGGGTTGTGTTCACAGCTTGATTCTGTTGCCCCAAAGTCACCAAAGAAATCAGTTAGTGGGAATTTAACATTAGGAAGATTGTGGTATTGGTCAAACGTAGACAGAATATGTTAAGTTTCCCAATATTAAACCGAAACTATGTGTTTCTGTTATCTGTAATAACCCTAATCTACCTCATCTTAACACATGTGGGACACAGGACGCGAACCTCGGCCTCCACAAAAGTTGACGCTGAACATAATCCAGGCAGCAAAATGTATTTGGCAAAACAAAGTAGTGGCATAAACAGAATTTCTAGGAAACAGGGTTGCCCCCCCCCCCACGTCTAAATGTGCTGTGAACTCTCATGTGGTTGTTTTCAAGCTACTGCTAGCCTTTCCACTTGGGGCGAAGTTGCATAGACAAAATATCACATACTGCAGTTTACAAACCCAGCAGAACAGATCCGTGTGATTTATTTACACCTGGGATGAAAATGTTTTGAGGGCTTGTCATTTCAGAGATGCGCGCAAGTAATGACACAACTAACCTAAAAAGGTGCTGCGCATTTTTCTGCAACCAAGCCACACATTTTAACGCCTGATTAATACCGGAGAGTGATAGATGGGTAAATTGTCCCTGGCGTATGTCTCCGTAGCCTCCTCGCCTACTGTCTCCCCATTCATCTCACCCTCCTTCCCCTTGCGCTCAATCCCACCCCTTTCTCCAGCAGCAGTAGGGAAACTGGGGATGTGAACACTCACCTCTTTGCCAAGCCTCACAGCTCCCCTGGCACCACGCTGCAACATAACACCTTCCAAACCCTCCTCTTCCCTCCCTCGCACTGCTCCCCTTTTCCTCTCTCAGCACGGCAGAACAGCATGTTTGATTTTACAGGAGCGAACTCTGCTAGGGTTTGACCTTTATGACTTGTCAAGGCCGATACTGATATTTTTGTACACAGACTGCCGATAGCAAAAAAAACGAAGGTATTTTCAGAGCGCCTTCATAATTTTTGGAAAAAACAGTGAGACAGCATCAGACCGTGAGGAAAGAAAATGCTCCATCAAATATAATAAAATGCCTGTTGTACAGATCCATCCATCTGTCCATCATTTCTATCCCAGTTTTGCTAATGACAGAGGAGGCTAAAACTCTGAGACTCTCAATAAAATCCGGATTGAGAAAAGTCAAGAAAAAAAGCAAAGTCCCGTCCTGGATGACACGATCTCGGAACCCATCGGCTATCGGTCCACGACGATAAGCCTCTGGGGGGGACGGCCAATATTTAAAGGTTCCGGTGTGGCTAAGGGATATTTAGGTCAAGACATACTTCTCCATGTGCTGGTCATCGTTAACAGTCCTATCAGAATGATGTTCAAGTTGAGAGACGACGTCTACGACCGGGTCGTTTCACGAGTAGCAAGTTTACCGGCTCATTTTAGGACGATAAAAAGCAAAATTGTCGTCAGACGATGGTCGATGGGTTCTGAAATTTTAGTTTCGGCCAGTGCGTTTTCCCACTTTTGCTCTTTACACACACACTGTTTACCTGCATACAACTAAAGCCCACTTAAACGCGATTGGTCAATACTACTCGGACTACAAACGGACTACAAACAGAAACCAGAACGCTTCAGATGCCAAAAGCTTGTCCTGTTGCCTACAGATATCTGCATTAACATGCAAATGTCTGTCTATATAGATTAGGATGAACATAATAATGGAAAAAGTCAAGATGAGGACTCTTAGCAAGCTGATGTTAGCCACCACAGTGCTACATGTGCGTGTGGAAATAGTGGGAGCCCTTGATCCTACCCAACATGGGGAAATCAATGCTTGGCAATGGAGAGAGAATCACTTCTATCAGTTACGATAGCATTTCAATCACCAAAGTATTCGATCTTGGAGAAAGACGACATTGCTAAACAAGCTAACGTTTCACCAGGTAATCTCAACCACTGAAAGTGAGCACACACGAACAAACTTTCATTGCACAGGAAAGTTTTCTGCGCACAGCTAGCACAAATATAGTGGGTTAAAAATGAAATAAAGGAAATCAGTCCATAAACTGTAAGGGACAGTTTGGTTAGTAATATTAGCATTCGTTTTTCTCTACCAAATAATTTTGGCTAACCTGGCACTTGGTTTATTGACTGCTTTTGTTTTATGTTTTCCACATTTCCATATGTTGGCAGTTCACTCGGTTAGTAATAATGATAGTAATACTGATGGCTAAAGTTAAGAACTAAGGAATAAAGCTGTAATAAACCAAATATATATTTTCAAAGTTTACAAGCTGTGATCATTTCTTTGGTCCAGATGAATAAAAATACATTCCCTAGCTATGGTCTGGCAGGAACCTCTAATATCAGAGCCTTGACTGACCGATATCTGACAGGCCAATATCAGCCCAGGATATTGGTCGAAACCGAAAGTCTCCAAGCCAGCAAACCCCGACAGTATGTGCTCTCTCACTCATATTTTTCTCTTACTCTTTCTCTCCTTCCCTTGCACCTCGCAAGCTGCCTCCAACACAGTAATGACAGTTTTATCAGTTTAACCACGTTTGCCATCTCCAGGACTGGGCTGCTCTCCAGTCCTGTCCGCTGTGTGCTCAGCTCTGCTCAGCTAAAACCAGACACTAACAAGAGGCCCTTGTATATCCATTATGGAGATCTACCGTAGCTCCGAACGTTGGCTTGCATGCGTTGCTGTACTGTATATATGTTGAAACCTGTCCAGGTTTAACATATGGAACCCGCCTGCCAACACCTATTTCCCTGACACTTGGTCTCTTCCAACTACAACCTGACTGTGATGTGTTCTGTGCCGTGGAGGCTAGGTCGAGTTTTAAAATTAAAAAAATCACAACATAAATCATAGAAATGAGAAGCACATTTGCCAGTTGTGCCTGATTGATTTTCAAGAAAATTCCAAGAAATATTAAAGTCTTGACCGTATTGCGTCAGTGTAACAGAAAATTAACGCCGCCTTCACAGTGCGGTTACCTTCAAACCCCACTGTAAACATTTTGCACTGAAAGTAGGAGGTTGAATACCAAGTATAGTTCGGGTCAATAAAGTCTAAACTCTAATACCGTCTTATTACGTCTTGAAGTCATCACTAAATCTGAACCAGCATTTACACCGCAGTTCTAAATCTAATCTCCCTCCCACCTAAAGATAGACTCCAGCTCTTTTTATAGAGGGCCGAGCTGCAGAATTGCATATTCTATTTCAGACGGCCCAAGCTCACATCATTGTTTGTTTTAGCAGGCTAACCTTCCCCGTGTATTTATAGGTGTCGAGGACAGGAGAAAGACCACAGTAGCTCCATAAATAAGCTGCCCGGGCCTCCAGCGAGCCTCCCGACCAACAAAAGCCCAGTCATTTCACAGGCCATTACCTGGCGCTGCCTCGCAGGGAGGCTGGTCTCCGAGGCAAGGGAGGGTCGCACGGCTTTGAGGGCAAGTCGACCCAGTGGGAGGGAGGGAGATGTTTGGATTAATAATAAATATGGTGATCTGTTTTCTGTGACCAGAGCCTATGTAAATGCGATGGGAGTAAAACGGAAAAAAACCAAGTGCGATGCGACGCATCCGAGGCTGTTCACACCATTTTTACTGTCGTCCCATGCGTCTTTCATCCTCTTGCTTTTATCCGCACAAACTGAAACTCGCTCCCTCTCTCTCTCTCTCTCTCTCTCTCTCTCTCTCTCTCTCTCTCTCTCTGAACTTTTGGCCCCAGGATCTTGTTGGAACCTCACCCAGATGCCCCCTGGCTCTCAAAAATAGATGAACCAAAAAACATTACACACTCGCACAGACACACAAAATCCACCCATGATGTCATACGTCAACAGAGTGTGTGTGTGTGCACACTATGTGTGTGTTGTCGCTTATCTCTGCCTCCACAGACGCAGTGTAGAAAGCCAGTCAGCAGAGGCCACAGCCAACGCGCTCCACAGCCTCTCTGGCAGCCAGACCTCGCTGCGCTGAGGAAACTGCACCCTGCAACACAAACAACCCATCAGCCACAGCAGCGCTTCAGTGCCGACTGCTAATCCCGGTACCTCCCTGTAAGGTACAGCACTGCAACACCCACACAGTTTTAGGAAATGGATGTCCCCCCCCCCCCACCCCCACCCCCTTGCTTTAATATGGCTTTTTTTCAGAGTGATAAAATATTCAAATGCATTGTTTCGCAGGGCCATTCGACAGTGGCATTTATTCTAAATATTGCTGTGCTCATTTGCTGGGTGGCGACAGTGATGATTCCATAAAACATATGAATGGAGAGAGTTGTCATGTGGATGTGGCTGAACACTGAAGGCTCATGATCTTAAATCAGAGGGGAGCGCCGCTGACTGGCACAGTGGGGGTTCCAGCGGAGCGACTACAACTGCTAATTTGTCTCAGAATGGCCCTTTATGATTCCAAGGGCACCATAACTGTTAGATGAAGAGATGTTTTTCATTTTCCGATTTTTGTCCCAGCAGCATGCAGTGTGTGGTAAGGTAAGATAGCAGAATGGACAATATCCAATATACTAGATTTCTATGACTGCACAGTTAATGTCATTGCCAGTATAATAGAGTCATGTATGGCAAAGAATACTTATATCGCATGTGTCCTTGCAGAGAACCATCTGTCTGTTATGTAATAAACAAGCTTTGCTGTTCATCAAAATAAAGAAATCTAACGTTCTGGGGACAAAGTTATGACATGCACCCATTGTTAGCAGCCCAATAAATCGGTGTCATCGGGAGCAGAGATTTGAGGTGGTACGGCCCAACTCCACCTCCCAATTGGCTCAGTAGGCCGTAATCATCTAATGGTGAGCCTGATCACCGCCGGGAGGTTCAAAATGGTTGAATATATTATATTCTATATTTGGTTCAGTTTTTCCAGTTTTTTGAAAAATATGACTTAGGCCATTAGTTTAAGAAGGTGACGTTATGCAAGTTAACTCACGTAACAAACTTAACTCACGTATGTAACCTAAATTACATAACAAACCACAACCACAACCTTTTCCGAAATCAAACCAAGCGGTTTTGTTGCCTAAATGAACCAAGTTGTTTTGTTTCAATTCACAACGTGAACTGAAACGTGTTTAAAACTGCGACCGTTTCACAACGCGTTGGTAGCTGCAGTTTGCCCGTTTGAATCATTATAATGGTGATAATAACTGACAGCCATTTAATGGGCTGATAACATTTAAGACTGGTGTAAAAAGACTGAAAATCACATCTAAAAGAATGTAAAAATATATATTTTTTAAATTAGTTATACATCACAATTTGAGATTCAACAATTACATTATAGTTTCTAACCCGGGTAATGTTCCATCCAGCTTGTTTGCCGGAGGTTAGACGGAGGGTTGATATCAATGTCGTCTGCGTGGCCTCAGTGGACACACTGCTCGGGGACAGTTTGGCTGGATGTGTGTGGAAGTGGTCAGAGCTTCAAAGTCATTTCAGAGTGGTCTTATTTAAGTGTTGGGTTTTTATTTCAGCTTCCTAATCACTAGTAAGCCTAAATCCAGGAGTCACCTTGGAATGAATGAGTGTTATGTAATGAGAAATTGATTACATTTTTCAAGCATGATCTGATATAGGAATCTAATAAAGATATTCACCGTTACAAGGTCTTAAGAACTTCTGGCACCGATCACTGTCCTATGGTTAGAAATACCAGCAGATGTAGTAGAATGTGATGAAATGTATATAAAATTAATAATTCAGATTGCTTGGTATTATCCATTTATTTTTCGATTTATCTTAAGAAAATGTGGAGGGAAATCTGGAGAGAAACCCAAATAGTTGCTATGACTAACCTGAAGTTGCAGAAAAGCTGAAAATAATCAGTGTGGGAAGAGGATCCTACACGGACAAATGTTAATTCTTTCAAAAAAAATACAAAAACAAAATGAGAGTAACTCGTGAGTCTTTATTGAAACATTGACCCACACTTCTGACAATTAAATTCTTCTCATGTCCGTCATTTCTTTGGATGCATACAGAACCTACAGTATACGGGATAAAGCTTCATGGAGGAGATGGGGAGGTAGTAGTAACTAACGCGTACACAAACATAGGGCTTCAGAAATGCCAAACCACCCCACACTTTTCTTTATAGAGCGAAACAACAGTCATTAGAAGATGTAATGGATTAGCCACGGATAGAGTGAAGGGAGACAGAGAGGAGAGGGAAGAGGGGACAAACCAAGATCGAAATGATGGAGATTGGCAGATGGGTAAAATGGATTGGATAGACCGCTCTACGGATGAGAAGACAGGACGGAGAGCTGATGCCTACCACCGCGGCGTGAGATAATGGAAACTGATTACAGAAAGAAATCAACAAGGTTTCTCTCATTCCAGGAGCGCTGCTCGAAAACGTCAGTAATATGATTGCCGAGGTCCCAGATCCTGGTTAAAACTGATTGTCTGAAACTGAATTTGGATCCGCAGCATCAACAAGTTCTAAATATAGAAAAGAAAAAAAAAGACAAGAGCAAGGTGACGGAGGATAAAAACGGGAATTGCAGTTGTTCTCTAGGAGTTCTTTGTGCTCCTGCGCCGCCTTCTCCTCAGAAAGCCGCTCTTCTGTTTACTCCGTGCCTCGCTGGCTCATGTTCATCTGAGGGAGCAGAGGAGCTGCCGGAGACAAACAGGATGTCTGTGGGAGGACGAATGAGAGGGGGTAAATCTGACGAGGAAGTTTGTCCATGTGCCTCTCTGCTTGTGCATTAATCCCAGGAAGGACTTCCTCTGAATTTGAGCTGCTTGGGAGTTCTGTGGGAGTTCCAGAAGTTGACAACGGAGGAAGAGAGAGAGGTACAAGAGAGCGAGAGGGATCAAGGGCAGTAGCACTATTCAATCCCACTTCTAAAAAGAACACATTCACACACACGCGGAGGAAAACCACCCACAGAGAGGGGCCGCGATAACAGTACTGGCGTCATTATAAGCTGATGATGATGAACACAGGCCCACCTCAATGACACACAGCCTGAACCCACTCAAACACTTTGCATCAGTCAAAGCTCCTCCAAAACCTCTGACTGAACAAACACAGCATCTGAGCTGGACTTTAACAGCGTGTGCAATTAGCCCTGAACTGTTTGTTTTAATCTTCTGGGTGTGCCAGGAAGGCGGGGGTCGTGGCACAGGAGCAATACTTCAAGTTAGAATATCACAGTCAGTTTTGAGAGAGTGTGAAGTGTGACAGAGAAATGTCCCGGTGTCGAGATGACTGATCGCCTGAAAGATTTACACCTGGCTGTGGGCTCAAAGGTAAGGAGTGTTTTAAAAAGGCAAAACAAATACCGGTAACAGCAACACTGGCTGTAGGGATGGCAAGGTCTCAAATATTAAAATGCCAAATCCCAACGACTATCGGATTGGGATTTGTATGGACTTTATATAGCACTTTTCTAGTCTTTGTGACCACTCAAAGCACATTTAAAACACATATCATTCACACACACACATTCATACAGAGGCTACCATACAAGGTGCTCATTAGGAGAGATAAACGCACACACACACACACACACACACACACAGTTGGCCATGCCATTGGGAGTGATTTTGAGTTCAGCATCTTGCTCAAGGACACTTGGACATGTTGACCGCAGGGGCCCGGGGGGATTAACCTGACGATCCTTTGTTTGTTCTCCATGGTTACCAGAGGATGAATCCCAAAGACTTTGGTGTGTGGCGCCGTCAAATTTCAATGGTTTGATGACCAATCGGCTGCAAAACTAACGACACTCTCATCCGCCTCGTCTTTACTTTATAGTGCCAATAAGCAAATGTTAGTACGCTACCACACCAAACTAAGATGATGAGCAAGATTAACATTACCTGCTAAAAATGCAGCATGTTAGCGTTGTCATCGTGAGCATGCTAGCATGTTAGCTCATCGTGCCACCGTGTCGAAGTACAGCTTCGCAGGCTGCAGACGTCCGGGGAATACGACTTCCCCTTCGGCGCATGTCCTCGTTCAACCGCTTGTTCCTTTTTTTAATCTGTCTCCCGGCAAGTATCCTAACTTTTTGAAAGCGCAATACTAAATCACTGGAGATCTAAGAAGGGAACATCGCTCTTTGGTCGTCACAGCTGAACGACATATGGAACCTGTGACGACGGTTCGAGAGAAGGTTGTAACCAGCTGATATACATCACGAACGTCTGCCCCAAATCTAATTTAATGCAGATGAAAAGACCGGAAAACCTCCGGAAAAGTTTTTGGTGAGTTCATCCTCCTACTATATCCTTGAACTGGAACCAAATCTTTGAATAATTCACCCAGATGCATCACGTCGAACATGTCACTTCTTCACCAGGAAGTCTTTAGAGGTTACGTAACTGACATAACCCACAGCTTGTCCTCTAATTAGACAGAGAGAAACGTTTGGCCCGTAAAACGCTGCGTAATATGTATTCCAAACTCCCTCATGGATCCCGCCTCTCAATTTCCTCATGGCCATGTGTCAGGCAGAGCTCTGGATACCACACACGTACCCACTCCATCATATGTGTGCTTACTCATCATCACATCGCCACATCAGAGAGGAGTCATGCACAATACACTTGTCTGCCTGCCAAATGTGGGGAAACCACAGCAAGGAGACCAAAGAGACCAGAGAGGCCAAATGCAACTCCAAACTGCCCCCTCCCTCTCTCTCTCTCTCTCTCTCTCTCTCTCTCTCTCTCTCTCTCTCTCTCTCTCTCTCTCTCTCTCTC
>CALSCE010010855.1:4484206-4502311 GCA_943593645.1 Bovichtus variegatus | reverse complement strand
CACACACACACACACACACACACACACACACACACACACACACACACTGATAGACAAACAAATCAAGTGCCATGTCCATTAGAGTGGACTAATCAACGGGCCTACATGTTCTGTCACAACTCACACAAAAACATTATGGATAATTTGTGTCTATAACATTGCACGCAATTATTCCTGCATACATTCCTGTGTGCATGGCGTTTAATGAGCCAAGCTAATTAAATATGGAAATTAATGAGATACAAAGGAAATAGGGAAAAGCACAGTCCTGATGCATTTGAAGGAGTTGCTAAAAGCCTTTTATTACATTAGGGATAGAGACTATTAACAAACACGGTGATTAGCCTGAGCCGGAAAAAACGCAAACTATCGCATTGTATATTATCAAAACAGTGCATTCCAAAGATGAAATATTAGAAAAGTATGTGTCGCGCACTTATGTTGCTCATTCACATTCTTTTACTTTTTTCTTTTTTTTCTCTTTTTTTTTTTGAAAAATCAACATGAATCACCTTAATTGCGCAGTTTCCTCGTTTGTAAACAGAAAGAAAAAAACACGGATGTTTCTTGCAGATGCACAACAAAGCCTGAGCAAGTATGTGGAGTACGAGTAGATTCATTGCCAGTTTGTGAAGTGAATCAAAAGCTTATGCAGAGTGAATTGCTATTGTACGCGTGTCCTTTTATCACACGCCGTCGCATGAGATGATGGGAAGATCACCCCCCCCCAATCAAAGAGCATGTTGTAAGCAGTGTGTACCCGACTAAGGGAGCACTCCTGTGTGTGTGTGTGTGTGTGTGTGTGTGCATGGGGAGAGCCCTTCAGATACACGGGGTCAGACACAGTTTACAGACGGGCCGACTCCATCCCTAAAAAACACACACGCCATGGGACTCAAGTCGGTCCCAGAGGGTTTAAGCGCTGCTGAAGCAAAAGTAGGGGGAAGGGGGGGTAACGGGAGGGCGGAGGGAGGCTAAAGTTTATCTAAAATGGCCTCACCCCTGGGGAAGCATCCGACAGGACACCCACCAGCGCAGGTCAACTAAAATAAAGCACAGCGCCTTCGTCTCTCGGGGTCTTAAATTCCAAAGGCATCGACTCTTGTCCTTTCCTGCGAAAACAAAGTATCTTCTGTTCAACCTCTGACCTGTCTTCCACCTGATGTCACCGTTGATGTCACTCCTTCCCCCTTCATGCTCTCTCTTCTTATTTAATCTCTCCTCTCGTCATCTCGCCCTGGAAAGAGAAGTGATGGAGGAAAGAAGTTTGGAGGAGGTTGGAGGGGTTTAAGCAAAGTCGGCGCGGGCCTCTCCCACAGGGCTTACCTCATCCTTCTTTCCATTCCCATCCCTCCCACCTCTTTCTCTCTGTCTTTCTTTATTTATACTACACTTTTTCCATTGCTATCCCCCGCTATTTTCTCCCCCCCCCCCCCCTTTGCAGCAGAACTCTTGGCCGCACAGCTCGTAGCGGGGATGTAGTGGTGCATAAAGAAGAAGCATCAACATTAGGACCAAAATCATCCTTAACGCCTTGTCATACCGGCATTTAAAATGAAATCAATTCATTCCCGTGGAATCACCACCGTTGGCCAATAGCAATCCGTCCTCACGGTGCTGACTTTTTAGGAGAACAGAGACCCGGAGAGTCCAAAATAGTAGGAAGCCAGGGTAACTTATAATGTGTGTGTCATTATCCAATTTCACAAAAGAAAATATGTCCGTCATGAGACAGCAGTTGATAGTCCAGACACGTCTTTTGCCTAAACCGTGTGAACCTTTTGTCCAGTTACGCCTTGTTTCCACTACAAAGTTCGGCTCAACTCAAAAATTGCTGTCGTATTTTGTACAAGTCGGAGGCGATTCATTGATTCCTGGGGCAGTCCTGCGGTGGTCTGCTGCGTTTTGACTCCACGTTCTAGTATCGACCTCGACCGAGATGGTACTACAAAAAAAAAATAAATCCACCACTTTTCTGAAAAAAAGAGCAATTCGAGTCGAGTGGAGTCATACCGCACCATGCAGTGTACATGCGGCAGTTCTGCACTCGCTCACGCTTATTTATATTAGCATTGCCCTTGCTGACTCAATTCTTGTGTAAATGACTAAACTTTTGCACACTAAGAAAAGGTTCATGTGAGTGCAGGTGGTTTATCCTGCACTACAATCCTGGGTGACACTAAACAACAGTGATAGTAATAAGAGAACTGTTTGGATAAGTTTTGGCTGTGGTTGCACCTCTCTGAGGAGCTTCATTATCAGACTTTAAAGAAAATGTCAACTACAAACAAAAAAAAGCATCATTAGTGTCTTTTTCCTTTCTGCGGCGGGAAAAAAAAAAAAAAAAACAATCATTAGTGTGTTACACTATCTCTCTCTTTTACCATGCCTGCGAGACAGCTTTTCCTCTCAGCTGCTACTGTAAAAAGGTATGTTGAACATCTCTCCCCGAGTCTCCTTTTTGCTCACAAACACACTCGCTAACTGATTAAAACCATCACAAACTACTCACATTTGCATAGATAGCAAAAACAAGTGATATGAAAGGAAAAGTTATTGCTGCTATAGCTTTCACCCTGACAAAACACAGAACGCTATATATGCTAATTAGCCATTTAATATGAATGTCTAATTAATGGTATGCAAATGAGACACTGCCATTATTGGACCTGTTTGATATGGGGACGGACGCGATGTTGAAAATCCTTGGGAAAACAGACATCCGATGCTTGCCGCTCAACACACGCAGGAAATCAATTTGGTTAATTGTCAAATATGCAAACATGTAAATTGATGTCAAGCAATGCCATGGCCGAGGCACCTAACCATTGTCCCTGGAGCGTGAATGTGAGTGCGGGTGCGGGGAACACACACACACAGAGACGAGCGCAAACACCCAAGCACACACTCCTCTTATCTCATCAGCCCTTTAATGTCGTTGGTATTCAGTGCTCTGTCCTCTGACACAATGCATGCCACTAATTACCAATTCCCATGATAAGAGCATTGCCCATAGAATACATGATGGAAGATGAAGGGTCTGCCTGCTAGGCCACAGCTATTGAACATTCTGACTACACACCACTTTGAAAATTGGCCTTCAATCAACATAGTGAGGAGTGTTTAATTCTGCCACAGTTAGGAAGCCATGCTGTCTCCCCACAATGGCCCTCTAAAACAGCTGCCATCCAGCCTCCACAGACAGCTTATGGCAGAGGACAAATACCTGACAGTCTCCTTCGTGAAAGCGTGAGGGCAAAACATTCTCATTCACCCCACGCAAGGATGTCTGGCTGCGCTCTGAACTGCATCACCTTGTAAAAAGCCATAAAGCATTCATCAACAAGCCCTAAACACAGAAAGTCACCGCAACGTTGGCACTCTCCTCCACTCACTGTGACTACGATGAAGATGAAATGCAGGAAGAGTCGACATCACAAAAAAAAAAAAAAGATTTGTTTTTCTTTTCCTTCCCTCTCTTTTTTTCTTTTTTTTTTTTTTTTTCTTTTTTTTTTTTTTTCGCAGTGAAAGTTAATTGAATTTGTATGTTAATGAGGGCTGTGCATAGCAAATAGCTCGGTGTGCGACCCATTAACACGTTGAATGATTGTTATGCCCGGGGCAAGAATCACCTATAGGAGCTCCAAACACAAAGACAAAGAGCCAATCTGAATACATTATGGATTCATTTACATGTTCATCTACATTACATACATGTTACACTGATATTTGTCACTCAGTTCAATCATTTGAGACCTGACTTAAAAGATCTCTGTGGGCTACGAGGGCAGAAGGAAAAGAGAAGAAATATAAAAAGAGACAAAGAGGCAAGGTAATGTGAGGAAAGTGGCAAAAGTGGGCCGGAAAGCAGAGCGGCCATTCAGAAAATCCAGAGAATCATTTGCTCCTTACTCATTGAGTGTTTTAGCTCAATGATGACAAGTTCTCACCTTGTTGGAGATGAGGAGTCGGTGTGATTCAGTCGCCCCCCTCATCACCGTGACGATGTGTGAAGCGCAGTGAGATCTCTCAGATATCATTACAATGAAAGCAACACTTCTTTAAATAGCCGCTCGCTGCAAGTACAAAGAAAAACAAACACATTTCCATGCGTAGTTACAGCCTCTTATATTGCCACCACTGTCCTGATACAGTACAAGTAAGTAAGTAGTAGTGGAAGTGTTATTTTGTTATCTAACTTATCATATAAAAAAAAAAAACAGGCTTAGATGTTGGTATATTTGAGATTTAACAAGATGCATTAGATAACATATTACGATCTTTGCGCCGGGGTCCCCAACCACCAGGCCAGTACCGGGCCAGTACCGGGCTGTGGATCATTTGGTACCAGGACGCACAGAAAGAATAAAACTATTATTTAATTTTTTTGGTGTTGGTAATATTTGTTGTAAACATTTTTATGTATTATATTATATATATATTACAATGTAATAATAATATGAATAAAGAGCATAATATAAAATGGAATAATTACATTTACATTATATATGGAATAATTAAATTATATGTTTTTGCACTTTATTGTGTGCTTTGTTACTGACCTGGTTGGTCGGTTCACCACTTTGGTCGAGACGGAAATATTTCATTGGATATTTGGTTAAAAATGTTTAATTCCCCTTAGCTGTGCTCTCATATGAACTCTGGACAACGTCGGGGGAATCAGGTCTGGACATACACCGCTGTTGTAATTCGGCGTTTTTAAGCTTTTCAGAAATAAGAACATTTTTCATTTTACTTGAACTCACAGGAAGTCCTCTCTCTCTTTAGCGCTAGCTTCACAGCAGAGCGTTCTAGCCCAGTCAAAACAGTACAGCGGTCAAAACAAAACTAGTCTCTCACAGCCAGAACTACGTAAGCAGGAGAACTAAGTAAGATAAGCTAACTACGTTATCTGTCTGGTTGCGTAGCTTTGCAATTCATCTTGCCACTATGAAATATATGCAATGTACACTCTGAGACGGCATTTCATCCGTCACTCACTTCTGAAAGTACAGAACACAATGAAAAACAAATCTGTTTTTCTTTGTATATTGCAATATAAACTGAGCTTCATACGGAAAGAGCGGCTATATTACTCATGATTGAATGTTCTGTAGTGCAGGAAACGGCACTTTCCCTGCTGTACTGTACCTCCGCTTGCCTGTCACTAATCTTGCACCCCCACTTTTAACTACTAGGCGTCCATGATCGATCAAAACTTGGTAGGCACATTTGTGTCCACCTCAAGATGAAATGTAGTACCTTTGGTGATGTCTTGACTTATCATCTAGCCCCCTGTCCAATATTTTATGACCAAATACCTGAAAAACTAATGACATCATACTCAGTTTGCACTAGTATGTTATGCTAATTCGGAAATGAAAAAAAAAGTAGGACGACATTTTTTTCATGTCAAAGGAAAGTTTGTCATTGCTGCTTTGGTCAAGGTCACTTTACTGGAGAAGAAACGCGTGATTTTTCATCAGCCTTTCCATCTATTGTGACGGATACTGAATTCTGTCAGGTGATCGTGTTTGTAATCAAAGAACAAGTTCATATTTTGTTCATAAATGAATACATCTGTAGGGAGTTTTGTAAATATAATAAAACATGCACGCTTTGTTTATAGGAATTACACGCATATCTGAACATGCATGTAGTCAGTCATGCTTGTGCTTCAAATGAACTGCACAGCATTGGAAGTGAAGATGCAGTGTGTTCATATTGAAAAGGTAAACCGACAGTATCCAGACCGTGTACAGTATCCAGAAACAAAAATCTCTCACTCTCTATTCAGGCTGCCCTCGTTCACTCTCATGTCTGATGACTTGATTGGGATTTGATTCCTGCTATTGGACTGTTGCGTAATGCCACTGCAGTAGTTGGATTGCAAAGTGAATATGAGCCTCTTCATAGTTGCTTTACAGCAGATAATAAAGCTTCCTCTCTGAATAAGTCTAGACATCTTTGCTCCCCTGGGGTCTTATTCATATCGCGGAGACGTAGACAGGCTAATCACCACAGGCTTTTATAATGCACACACTCAAAGCACATCAAAAGGAATGGAGTACATGGAAAGTTCAGATCAACCTGGATGTATCATTCATTCGTCTATCTCACACTCCCTTGCTGCCTCAGCTGTTATATAAATTTACTGTGCATCCACCCGGCTCTGCCTACCTCCCTCCCAGCTCTCGCTTTTCCAGCTTAATGGCCGAGTGTGTATGTATTGACACAACTCCTCAAAGCCACAGCAGTGGGAGGGCAGCGCTGTCCAGCTGGGGGTCAGCTTAATGATAAGGTTAATGAGGGTGGCCGAGACTCAGGCATGTCTCTGTGATCTATTACAGGAAGGAGAGAAGAGGGGAGGAAATGAGAGGAGGGGGGAGGAAAGAAAAGGAAAGGAAAGCAAAGTAACAGAAATGGCGGGAGACAAGAGCAGAGCACATGGAAGCAGAGGAAAGGAAAGAAGGACGGGACAGGGAATTAAGGAAATGGAATGTGAGCGGGATGGGTAAGGATAGGAATGGAGACAAGACAACAGGGAAGAAGTATGAATGGAAGGAGGACAGAGAAGGTGAGGGGAAAGAAAGAAGAGGGCAGGGAAGAAAATGGGGGAGAGAAGAGGTTGGTCAAGGAGGTAGGAAAGAGAAACAAAGGATATTAAAGAAAAGGAGATGAGAGGGGAAGAGAGAAAAGAAAAGGTAGGGAAAGTAGGGACATGGAAGGAAGGAAAGGGAAGGAGACAAGAGGACAGGGAATTATGGAAAAGGAGACAGGATGATGGGAAGGAGAAAGGGAAGGCAAGAGGAAGGACAGGAGAGGTGAGGAAAGGTAGGGGGGGGGGCAATGGGAAGTAAGAAAATGCAAGGCAGGGTGAGGAAGGATGAATGGAGATGAGACAACAGGGAAGAAGTAAAGGGAATGAGAGGAAAGGAGATGAGAGGGGAAATGTAGGGTTATAGGGACAGGGAAGGAAGGAAAGGGAAGAAGACAAGAGCAACGGGGAATTATGGAAAAGGAGTTAAAAGAAAAGGAATGGAAAATGAAGTAAAGAAAAGCCTAGGGAAGAAGAGGAGAGGAGAGGAGAGGAGAGGAGAGGAGAGGAGAGGAGAGGAGAGGAGAGGAAAGAATTGGACACGCACAGGCTTAATCATTCACCGTCAACAAATACCCCCACTATGCATGCCTTCCTGCTCTCCGCTTGTGGTTAAGTTTACTGGATAGACAATGGAGGGAAGTTAATGAGCATGTGTGTCACTTAATCATCAGCCCGGGTTGCTGGTAAGGAAGCGGTCATGCTTCCAGCAAGATTCGGACAGTCACACACCCTCGAGCTCACGGACATGCACGCAAACGCTCCTCTCCTCACGGAGCATGTGCCCAGACAGCCCTGTAGGTGTAAATCCTCAGCTGACAGACATATTGTAGGTGTCCGGGCAGAGATTAGCCCATTTCCTTCTTTAGTCTGGAAAAAAAAAATCCTGAATCAGCTTTAGAATACTGCTGATGCTCATCTCTAATAGACTAATCTCCACTAAACTCTCATTCTGTGCATGTGTGTGTGTGTGTGTGTGTGTGTGTGTGTGTGTGTGTGTATGTGTGTGTGTCTGTGTCTGTGTGTGTGAGTCTAAACAGTCTCTATTTTTTTTTTTTTTTTAGATTAACCCCAAGGTGTCAGTGGGGAGTTGTGGATGTGTGCTTCAGCTTTGAGCAAAAAAGTATCTCAAAACAGCTTATGCAAAGGATCAGACCTATGGAGAGCATTCAGGGATTTTCTGTTTTTTTTTTTGCATTTATTCATTTCCGTTTACATTTGGGTATTTAGCTGATGCTCTTATCCGGCGTGACGCAAAATGTGCAGAGCTGTAGAATAAACTCAGATTTCCAGAGAAAACACAAGCAAACAAAAAGTGCAAAAAAGGGCAAAGTTCCTGACATGAGTGTCCTTGTAATATTCCACAATCGAGAAAAAAGCAGATTTATAGGGAAAGAGCTGCCGTGTAATCAACCCTGTCTACTATAAACGTTGATCCCATACAACTAAACTGCTTTCTCAATTACATTATGAGGGACATTTATTTTCTCCCAGGGTTTACGGTCGCAGTTTTAAAATCGTGGTCAACGTCGTAAATTAAAACAAAAACAAAACCGCAACAAAACTACTCGGTTATGTTCAGGCAAAAAAAAATAATTACTTAGGTTTGGAAGAAAATAAAATCATGGTTTGAGTACTCGCTACGTTATTTCATTTACGGACGTACATTAAAATAGGTCAGCGTTGACTTTTTGCTTCACGTGGATCTAGAACTAGCTCTAGAAAGTCCTCCTCCTCCTCCTCCTTCTCCTCCTCCTTATAAGAAAACGTTATTGTGACACGTCAAAAGCAAACGGGAGAAAATACCATTCCCTCGAAACGTAATTCTACAGGCAGTTTTGTTCTGTGGGAACACACTTTTTTTTTTTAAAGAGACCAATCTGGTAGAATAGAAGCAAAGAAAAGATAGAAGGACTTATCTTGAATTTCATTGCTGATGTAGCCTATACTGGAATTTGGAGAGTAATGGGAGGATTTTACAGGAGTACTTATTAACAACACTGATACCAATCACAAACAGGAAGAAGTTCATTAAGCCCACTTTTTTCCAATAGAGAGTTTACAAACTCAGTGACTGTGGCCTTAACTGTCTGAAACAAGGATGAGTCAGCCTCGACCTCATTAACTACCCTCTCAATACCCAACGCATATGTGCACGCATGTGTGTGCCTCAAAATGCTTTCCTATTAATTCACTGTTGCCTTTTAGACTATACCACTGCATGGACACAATCAATAACTCAATATTTCTATTTTTCTTTTACTATCTTTTAAAAAAGGTGTGGTATTGAACCGTCAGTGCATCCCTGAGATAGAAATGACTCCTCCTTTATCCTGGAAGGTTACACCACCGATAAGGTCAATACTTTCAAAGCTGATTCAATTTGGAAAATACCAACACTGGTAAACAAAAGTATGATAGCGTTCCTGACAAATTGAATTATGCGGGGGGTTTTAATTTTAAGACAGTGAATCACTTCCACAGCATCCTATCTGTTTGTCTTTTCCCTTCATTTGCTTTTTCATCCATCTGTAATATGATATCTGAATCTTGGACTATGATGTATTCCAACACAACATTCCTCTTAATGCTAATTGGCTCAAAAGGGCCTTATACAATTACAGGTCACATGAAGGTGACATATTGGTTGCTGATTGGCCCGGAGGGGGATTGCATCACATATGGGGGATGACATGTTTGCCATTGCCACAGTCACGTATGTGACTCATATACCTCAAGGAATTTGGAGCTTATTCGGGTCTAATGGCTCAACGTATGAAATCGGGTTCACATAGTTACAGAGAAAGAAGAATTTCTCCAGGATGTTCATGTGCCTTGAGTTCTCACACATATCTGCAGACAGGCAGGATGAACTGTCCTTGCCTGTGGTACATCGTATCAGTGTTGTCATGAAGAGAGCTCCAATTTCAGTGTTTTTCCAATACGAATGTAAGATAAGGGATTACATGGCCATTATGTGAAACAATTTCATCATTATTCCTGAAAGAGCTTACATTTTAGAGATGTTTCTATCAACAGAGATTTTTTATTTATTTATCCTTTTTTTTTTTTTTTTTTTTAAAGGGTCTTTTTTTGTGTCAGGAAAGTTAAACAATGATTTATTGTGCAAATCCTTTTTGAACATATCTGTAAAACCAAGCATCTGAACTTCAAGCCTGAAGAGAGCTCGCTAGGCTAACTAGCTTTCACTCAAAAATGTGAGGCTAGTTAGCTTAGTTAGCCTACCTAAGCCTGGGGGTATCAAGTGTCCGGTAGTGCATGTGTGCTTGTGTATCTGTCTGTCTGTCTGTCCGCAGCTCATCCCACATACTACGTACTGAACCCATCAGCCTAATATGTTTTGTGTTCATTTATGACTGTATGCTCAAGATTCTCTCATGGTTGCGGTGATTGCAATTTTTGAAAAAAAAAAACCTGTTATATACTGCCATTGACCGCATACTCCCCGGTCCTCTTAACCGGCCTGAAGGGGGCCGCAAGTGATCAACAACTGCTTCAGTAGCAAAAAAGGCCTTACTAAAAAAGCGAAATATAAAAAACAAAAAGTCAAGTTAAATTTTAAAACTGGTATTTTACTCCACTTCAAGCAGCTTTGACCTTGTTGTTTCAAATTCCAGACCATGTCGGAAAATCTTGTCAGGAAGGTTAAGCTAATAAGGAACCATGCTCCATCCTCTCACCAGACACCTGTGAGTGTGTCAGTAAGCAAGGCACTTAGCCCCCAATTTCAGCGTGTAAACTGCTCAGTGGCCAGAAATTAAATGCACCGGGAAGGGTGTAAATGCGCGAAACATGGATTGCTAAAAAAAAAAAAAAGAACACACATGCCCAAGTACTCTGATATATAAATTGAGTTGAAAAAAACTTTGATTGGACCATTTGCCATGCTACCAAATGTGTGCACAAGCCTGACTGACCAGCGTTAATGCCCAGGCGCTCTGGATTACACACACCACTAGTCTGCTGGCTCCACAGCTCTAGTCAAGGCCTATTGAGGAGATAATTGAGTGTGTGTACATAGCCCCGTATACAGTGACACTTCATATGAGCAAACACAAAGCCTGATCAAACACGCGAACATGGCGATACAAAATGCTGAATGGCTTTCTATCTGTGATCTTCTGGGCGCGTGAACGTGCCGCATACCGTGGCACTCAGTGCTTTGTACGTGTTAATGGGAATCGCTGATCAAATATCCCCTGATAGTTGGCAGGGATATGAGGGTGACGTGAAGTCGATTGACCCTCATACATCACAGTGTGCACTGTCATCTACATGTGCAGGGAGGTAATGTAAACAAATTATTCTTTAACTTCGGTTTAATTGGACTAGATTACCTTTTCTGAGATATACTATAACGACTGTACAAACTGAGAGTTTCCCAGGACAACTAGAATCCTCTTCCAGTGTCCATAGCACCTCACCTTAAAGTTGAACTGAGTATTAACTTCTCCACACTTTTTGTGTAAGGACATAAACTATAATGATACTGAAGCTATTGTGCATATTTTGGAGGGGAAAAAAGGATTAAACGAGGCTGGTATTGTTCGGAGATGTCAACTTTCATAGTGACTGGAACATGCCATAACCCTGTATAGCCTACAAATATTATACGTTTGTTCCCTGGGGTAGTGTCTAGCTAGCGTCTCTCTAATGGATCCAGATGTGGAGACAGCAAATGACCAGATGTCCCAATTACCCAGTGATTGGAATCATGACACAGATGGAAGTAGAAGGGCACTCAGAGAGCGCAGACCTCCACCAAGGCCGTTTCCATGAGTGAAAAATAATGCATGTATCTGCCCCATGTTTCCGATCTGCTCCAAAATGTAATGGTAATGGGTCCTTGGTTCATACTACAACCTTCCACCAAGTTTAATTTATATCGGGCCAGTAGTTTTTCCATAATCCTGATGACAAACAGACAAACAAACCAAAAAGAAAACATAACCTCTTTGGTGGAGGTAACAAAGCCAACGCTAACAGCGTAGGCCCCACGGCTAATTAACAGTTGGCTGTCAACATTTTAATGATATTTTTAGAGCCCACTCACATATACATTGCACCAATCAGATTACCAGTACAAACGATGTCCGTCCAATCCAAAATCCACTCCTCCTGGAGAACACTAATGTAGGGGGCGCTATCATGGCGGAAAAACTTTCTACCAAATAAGCACACAAGCCAATATGAACAGGTTCTTTTTGGAGAAAATACATTTTAATTTCAGTTTGACATTCTGTCTTCAACTGTCTTGTTCATGGATGCCTGTGTGGTAGCGTTAGAGGATATCATCAGCATTGTCCCTGCTTTTTTGGGGGGGGGTTTAATCTAAAAAGGATTTCTGTGACAAGTCAGCCTTTATCACAAGTACGTGACCCCCCACACAGGTTGATGTGGCTCAACACCATGAGAAATAGGAAAAGAAGGTCAGGGTTAAATAAAAATAAAGGAAGAATTCAAACATCCTTCCTGGTTTTGAACTTCTGGCAGCAGCAGTGTGTTTGTCCACTACTGTCAGCGACAGGATATGACAACACAAACCTGTTGTGTGAAAACGATCTGGCCTCATCACACTGCTGCTGAGCAGTAAGAGCCAGATGAGTGAGCTGGATAAATATTTATGGCTCCCTGAATGGGCCTTTCCTGCTCACCGGCCATCGTCCGATAGGAGTGTGAGAGTCTAATGTGGGTGGAAACGGAAGTAAAAATAATTTTAAAAAACAAGACCGTAAAAGGGGACCAATCTAGATGAATCACGTCCCCTGGGATTATTTCACTCCAGCATGGCTCTGATAGTCAACTTTATCTGTTAAGTAGTCTGATAGAAGGCAATTCAGTGTGACCCGGGCGTCCAGAGGACTTGGAAGGGCTTCAAAACCTTCAGAGGGACAAATGCATAACAGCCCAAACATAGGGAGAGAGATAGACGAGGAGAGAGAGAAGGAGGTGATGAATGGTGTTGTTTTTCTCTGTAAGGAGGATAACTGTATCCTCCTCTGGGAGCAGGGGAGCTGGGGAGCGTCTGTGAGCACCAGTCATGTGTCTCGGAGACAGCCAATGGAAATATGGGGATTTGGTTCATACGCAAGTTTACTGGGTCAGAGTCAGAGCAGCGGAGGAGGCAACAGCCAATCGGAATGCGTAGCAGCATCTGGTGGATTAGCCTATAAGGTTGGAGTCTGGTGTCTGGTACCAGTTGATGTCTGACAGTTAGACAGACTGTATCTAATTACCACAGCCGAGGCTCAGCATGGGTCTGCGTGCATGTATGTGTGTGTATCTATCGGTGTGTGTGGGGGTTTTACAGGGAGGGGGGTCGTAACAGAGGAGCGAGGGAGTGAAAATTTGAATTAGAAAGAAGGAAGGTGGTTTGGAGGTTTTTGGCAAAAGTTGAAAACAAGGCATCAGATCTGGAGAGCTGCCACATGAAAATGAAATTGTGCCAAGAGACGGTGTGGATATAAATATACAAGCCCTGAATTCAGAAATAACTTATTAAATTAGGCATATTAGGCAGAGATACATCCCATTGCTCTACATGCCTATTGTGAAATAAACTCATTTCTAGTACACTGTGTGAACAAAGGAAATATGTGTAATGCCTCTGTGTGTGTGTGTAATTTGTGTGGATTTTTGTATATTTCTCCATTTCCTGTATGAATGAATAGGCACTGAAAAGAGAGTCCAGTTTCCCACAGTGTAACGCTCTATTATTGTCTCTCGCACAATGTTCCTCTCACTACAGGCAGCTTCACCCCATTCAGCCACTCTATTAGTGACTGGACAAGACAGAGACTGCCAGGTGTTAATGGCGCACACACTCACAGACAGACACACACACACACACACACACACTCATACTCATACTGTAACGCACATATATGCATGCACACACTCATGTGCTCAACCTCAGCCAGAGGTGAACGGGGGTGACAGACAAGGGCAGCTGGTTGGTGGGTTTTTCCTGTTTTGACTGCTTCTGTCTGGGCTTCTCACACGCACACACGCACACACACACACACGCATTACATTATGCTACTCAAGTGTCAAACAATGGTGTCACATGGAGGCTGCCATGGCCTGTTTTTCCCTTCTGCTTATTTGCAAGTTTTGATATGTGGTCCCTTAGCTGTGGAGGGAAATGATGTCACTTCCAGATAAAGCAAGCTCAATTCACGTAACCTGAAGTAAAAAATACTACCTTAAATGAACACTTTGACAATTTGGGAAATATGCTTATTCGCTTTTCTTACCAAGAGGTAGGTGAGAAGATGTACTCCACTCTCATGTCTTCTGTTCAATACGAAGCTTCAGCCAGCAGCCGCTTAGCTTAGTTTAGCATAAAGACTGCTAGCCTGGCTCAGTCCAGTTAACACAAATGAACACACCATATCTCGTTTGTTTAAAGCGTTCAAAAAGCAAAGTGTAAAAGAAAAGCGGTACACTGTGGGTTTCACGAGGGGTTGTGTCCCAGATGTTTTCGTAGCCAACAGAGACAGCCAAAGACGTCAGTGGGCGGATTTTCAGTAGCCTTGCTACTAGCTTGTCTTCTTGTACTCGAAGAGGTTAACGAATGGAGTCCTTGGAAAGTTGATAAAACACTGTACAGCCGAGGGAAAACACAGTAAAGCTGTTAGTCAACCTACCAAGTTCCTTTATTCTTTCACCGTAGTGAGCTGGGAGTTGAACAATGCAAAAATGTTAAAATGTGCAAACAATGATTATGACTCCCTCAAAAAATGTGTCTATTATGAATGTTAACGCAGACATAACTTCTCGTTAATCAGGTTTCAAAACCACATTTAAGGATTTACTTCTTCATAAATTACAGGATTACGTTCCAATTTCTGTATTTTCAGTTCTACCAATTCACATTCTGGTATGTGTGGGTGAATGTTTATTTGGAGAAACAGACACAGCTCAATGCTACCGTAATCAATGGACAACAAAGTTATATTTCTGTAATCAATTTCTAGTGAAATCTTATGGAACATTGTCAAACTGAAAGCCAGTGTGGTCTATCGAGATGCGTGTCCGTCCCCTTTTGTCTTCCCCCATGGGAATTTCTTTCGGAAGAAATATGTACGCTCGTACACATTTAATGTTTTATCAATTTAAAAGATAATTTTGCAAGTCAACAAAAGTGGCAGTTTGTTGTAAGTTTGTCGTAGTAACATTTAGTTCTGTGTTAAACCACTCAGTGAACTACATCTCGTGTCTTAGCTATGTTCTACGTACAAATGTAACATCTTACCTACTGTGTTATATCTCGCGACCCAGGAAGCAAAAGACCGAGCAAGACCCGTCTAATTATGTATTTTTGCAGCCTTATGCATCAACAGTTTTAAGACAAACTGCGAAATTCTTGACTTGCAAAAAAAATAAATCATTTGGACCTCCCCGTTAACTTCCGTACATATATTTTTTTCTCCAAAATAAGGTCCCATGGTGGTCCACTGGCAGGGGAGGAGCTTCCCCTCTCTATTAGATAACATAGCAGCTGGCAGAGCCAACAGTGGTCAGCGGGCAGTTAACGTAATAGCAGATTAGGTCATAGCTGTCTGTGGAGAGTGTCCCATTTCCAGTCTTTGTGCTAAGCTAAACTAACTGGCTGCTAGTTTCATATTTAACAGACAAACATGTGGGAGAAGTCAATGCTCTCATCTAAGCGATGAAGTGTATTTCCCAAAATGTCAAACTATTAATCTTGTATTTGTGAAAAGCCAAACTGATGTCTCCAGGCAGTCTTGACAGTAACTTGTGTAACGACAGGAGGCACGACTGGGAGGGGTGCGTTCAAACGAGAGAGAAAAAAGGAAAGACCACGAGCATGTGTTCATTTGTCTTCCTGCGTGTGTTCTAACTTTGATCACAGAGAGTGTACAGAAGTACCTCATCCTAGCGTGACAATACTCAATTTGTTGTGGTGAAGCGTAATTAAAACAAGCTTGTCTTTAGCACATGCCGGCCAACGTTGGCATCAACACGGCAGGGTTTGAATCCATCTGGCCGAAGACTTTCATTTTAACTCATCTCCCCTCTCTGCTTCTCCCTTCCTCTCGCTACGTCCTCTCTCTTCCTGAATAGAAACTTGGACCATTACTCCAAGACGCAAAAACCCTGATCGAGGACCAGTATTAGAGACATGAAATAATGATCCTGTGTTATCCAGTCAGTAGACAGCATCAGTACTGGTGGTGCTCCAACCCGGGGAAGGGCTGTTGTTGTTATTCTTTGATCAGACCAGCAGGAATAACAATCTATAATTCATAATGCTCAGTCTAGTCTGGGAACACTAGGCACTGCACCTTTAATTATTGATCAAACAGAACAGATTTAATATCAATCACTGAAGCATAGGCAGAAGTGAGCAAAGTAGGAGGAATGGAGGAATCTCTGGGGCGCTACCGTCTAACCCTCTAATGAAAACAAAAAAGAAATACAGTGCAGTTAATACTGTGGTGGTGTGCAAACCAGGAACTCAGGCTTAGCGTGGACACTGATTCACTGAGACTACGGCTCACAGGATGCACGCTCTTTGAAGACTGATACTCGTAGTTTGGGATCCGAAGCTGCCAATACCCTGTACATTTACAAATCATGCTACATTATTCAATATTTTCCATGAATTTGATTTCAAGTGAGGTGGAAAAAGTTCAGAGGCTACTACTAGCCCCTGAAAAAACAATGTAATACTTCTACTGATACTGTAACTAGTACTACTACAGCAGCTATTAACAGATTATTCATATTACTACCATTTCAGTTAGTGCTACCACTTCTGCTACTACTGTAACAACTAACAACTATAAATCGATGCTACTACAACTTTACTTACTTACTTACTACTTAAATACTCTTACAAAAACAGTACTGGCACACACGGCAGCTGTACTGTGTGTATTCTACACCACGTGTGATGCTGTTTCTTTTGTGTAGGTTTTTTGTTGCTACTTTTTCAAAGGCCACATGGAGCATTTTGCTCTCGTAACGCAAGAGAAGCACTTCACTCAAAATGATCGTGTTCCAGTTCCAATAAAAAATGTAATATAAAAAAATTTAAAGGAATAAAAACTCCATTATCCATAAATCCTAAAAAAAAAAAAAAAAATAAAAAAAATAAAAATTACTTAAATCACCATTAACAAACACCATTAGTAGCTTTCTGTGATATACAGTAGAACATATTAAGCATTTAGGGGAAAAAAAGGTTTCTTCATTTTAAAATTGCCATATTTTAAGTAATCCGTGACCATACTCTAATTACACATTTTTATCCAATGTTATCTGGGCTGATTATAGCTACTTTTTTATGTAATCTGTTTACGAAATCCAGACGCCAAGTAATCCGTTACTACTTAACTCTGCTTGTCTTACTACAGTTACTGCTATGTCTGCTAAACTGCTACTACAACTGCTGTAACTCGTATGTAAGCCACGTAATCAATTTGTATGTATTCCACGTAATTGTGAACCAGGAAGTATAGAAGAGCAAGACATTCTGTGTAGTAAGGAGGTAGAGGTGGACGGGTGGATCCAAAAACGCAGGACTTTTACCCAGGAGGCCGCTGTTCGTGTCCCGTGTGAAGCCAGAAGTCAACGTTGATTTATTCGTCACATAACTTCTGCACTTAAGTCCGTACTTATTCCAACCCAAACCATAACCTTTTCCTAAGCCTAACAAAGTTATTTCCTGTAATGACGGAAGTTTATTTTGAAAAGACTGTATGCATGTAATGAGCGGAAGTAGACACGTGTTGCTGTACATTGGTAGGAGAACGCACGAAAAATTAGCAGTAACTTTTTTTAGAAGATATCATACGAACCCGTGTACAAGGATACGTTGTCGTGTTACAATCATACTATGGCTACTACCACTATTATCTCTCCTTGACTGCTACTAGTAAAACTTCTAATACTACTCCTTTACTGTTACTACTACTGCTGCCACTATACATACTACTAAACTACTACATGGACTGTCTGTGCTACAGCCTTAATGTGTGCTTTGTAGAATCCAAAATGTGTTTTAGTCAAAGGAGTTCACATTGAGAGCTTTCCAGTCAGCTATCCCATAAACAATATATGTAATCTGTAATATATGTGTAATAAACATAATATATAAAAAGCACAGTATCCCAGTGCATTCCTTTAACTCTAGATTGAGACGCGAGTAAGTTGAGTAGCAAAGCAAAATGGCTTTAGTCCACTGAGTGGGAGAACTGTGCAGCTGAAGTGTACTGATTACACTGGGCCTGTAAGGGGCTTGCAGCTGTAGAAGCAATTGAGCACAACACGCACGCACACGCACGCACGCACACACACGCACACACACGCACACAATGTAAAACCCCAACATATTTGCAGCTTCCTGCCTTTTACTGGCTATTGTTATATTTAGTGACACAGCTCTCACAGACCACTTTCAACACTCAGGGTACAATTAGAAATGGACAGACGCTTTTTTTTTTTTTTTTTTTTTT
>CALSCE010010855.1:4455284-4484106 GCA_943593645.1 Bovichtus variegatus | reverse complement strand
GAGAGAGAGAGAGAGAGAGAGAGAGAGAGAGAGAGAGAGAGAGGTCTCTCTCTCTCTCTCTCTCTCTCTCTGGGACTTTCCCCAGGATCCCAGAAAAAGGAGGGAGAGAGGAAGCAGACAGTGGGAGCGACGGACGACAGGAACAAATACAGGAGGAGGGAAAATGGATGGGTTGTGTATGGGCTCGTTTCTGTTTCCCACAGTAGAAATGACCCAGTTATTACTGCACACTGTGTGAAGGAGGCCTTACAGCATGAAACACAAGAAGGAAGAGATAAAAAAAATAAAAAAAACATGAGCAATGTATCAGAGAGATTGTTTGACAATGTTCCCTCCACTGTCCTGAAAAGCTGCTAAAGAAATGTGTCTCACTCTCAATCACTCCCCTCTGCTGTCTCTCTCCGTGTCTGTATGTCTCTCCGTCAAGGTTAATGGTGTGTCTCCGGAGCTTACTGCAGTTGCCACCGGTGTTCCCATTGATCCCACACACAGCCACCAACGCTGCTCCCCATATGGCATCGCTGAGGGTGTGTGTGTCTGTGTGTGTGTGTGTGTGTGTGTGTGTGCGATAGGGATCAGCAGTCATGATTGTGACTCAGTTTGCAGCATGTGTGTATGAGCAAGTGTGTGTGGTCTTCTCGGTGAGCCAGCTGCTGGCATTCAGGGTTGCATGTGTGTGTGTGTGTGTGTGTGTGCGTGTGTGTGTGTGTGTGTGTGCCCGTAATAGAAGAAAACCTCTCTGACATTAGCAAACTTGCTATGTCATCTCAATCCACGGAGGCCTCACTGTGATAAAAGAACAAGGAATCCTTTCACCCCAGCGTGTGTGCGTGTGCGGGTGTGTGTGTGTGTGTGCGCGCGCACATCAGTGTGGATTTTTGTGTCTATGCATGTGCATGTTTATTGTATGTCCACGTGTATTTGAGTGTGTGTGTGTGTGTGTGTGTCTGCGTGCACGTGCAGGTATTTCGGTCTATGTGTGCTTTTGCCGATGCATGTCTGTATGAAAGTGTGTGAGTGTGTGTGTGAGCTTTCAGTGAGGGTGGTCTCCACCTGTGGATTACACAGGATAGGCCTGTATGCAGTTGCAGAGAGAGGAGGGGGGGGGGGGACTTCATTTTTGTCCAGAACACACAGTTCCTAAACTAAAATAAAAGTCCAAACACTGTAAGTATGTTTAAGCTAACCTATATGGCAGCTTATATATATAATAGAAGAAATGAAGAAAGTGGAAAGGAAAGTCCCTCATTCTGCACATACTAGAATATCTATTTTAATCCTGTTTGACATCTCTAACTGATTATAAATCAACTGATTCACACAGGAATGCGTGGGTTAGCTAGTGCTAGCTAGTGGTTTTTGTGTCTTGGGTGTTCTGCATGGACACAATATGGGAAGTGGATACTCTGTTCCAGGATGATGTCTGTTAATGCCCGTTACATGAGATTAACCAGCTCCAAAATACTTTCTGGTTTGTTTCCACATTGTGCCACTCATGACACATGCTCGATAGTGTCATTCCCTGGCCCCCACCACCACGTCCCATAGACTCTACACTGTGACAGTCATAGACATCTACGTACGTTTTAGTACTAAACCTTGGCTTAAGGGCCTTATGTTCACGGTATCTACTTATCAGCAAAACAGTAACGCAGACATATGTATCTCTATGCTGGGGTGGTCTTATGCAAACCCAGTACAAATAAAATAAGGACTTAAAAATAATCTTAACCCAATGTTGTTTCTACCAGAGCGTCCAAGCTGTTTTAAACCGACCTAGGTGATTGCTTTTAAACTACTTATCCCGAGGTTGTGAATTTCACGCTCAAATTTCAAAAATGTCTTTTATTTATGTTTAAAATGACAAAGTTTTACACTTTTACCGGCCAGTAGAGATCCCAATTTAGCTCTGAAAAACAAAAAACCCAAGTACAACGTTTTAGCTTTTCATAAAGAATGACGACAGTAGCCCTCCAAGAGACGTAATTACATTTAGCAATAAAAGCTATGGAAACACAAAGTGAGAAGAAGGCAAAGCTTAGGCTTTTTGCACAGTTTGATTGAGTAAACTGCTAAATCACTAACCCTGACCACAGCGTGTATATTTTGGCTATCATGTAATATTATTTTCATGATAAAAGGTGTCAAACTATGTCAGAAATAACTTCAGTGAGGATTAACCCTGCCTTCATCGCGGCTAACCCACCTATAAGAACTGCATCGGTAATATAGCTGCACAGGGAATCTTTTTACATTGAAACTGTTCTGTTAAAGACTGAAAAATATCAGTATTGGCCTTCAAAAAACTCATATCCGTCTCACCCCAGCTGGCGTGTGAGAGAGAAAAAGAGGGAGACTGAAAACCACATCTTAGCCTGCCAAAAATCACATTTCCCCTCCACAGTATAGCTGGTTTACATTAACTCTCACACATGCATGGCAAAGCCCGGGTCCACCCACTTCACATTTCATTACCAAGGAAAGCTCAAACTGTTATACCAGCCTCTCCAATACAGCAGAAATCTCTAATGTGATTCATCAAAACTTAAGATGAAAAGGAACCGTAAAAAGTGGTGGTTAAATGGTGGGGAGAGGGTATAGAAATGGAGCGAACCACTCCAGATTCATCCTATGGGATTAGGAGCTATGGAAACTGGAGAATCTGGGGTCAAACATGGCCTCTACATGTGTGATCTATTGGACAGAGCAGTACACTACGAATGCCAAGGGAAAAGCCACATATCACATTTCTCTCCTGCTGTATTACAGTATGTTCACCTCTTCTGTAGGTTCTCCATCGATCTTTCCACATTTGCTTTCGGAAAATGCATTTTTTTCCCAAAACACTTTTTTTTTTTTTTTTTTTTACTTAAACTTTCCCATTTAAAACACTTCCGCACAAACAAACAGTCTCACGCTTGCGCGCTCCTCGTCCGGTCTTCAGCGTATTAAATGGTAAGGTTTTAGCGAAAAAAGCACAAGTTTGGGAAGTAGTGAGCATACGACTGGATAAAGGAGGCTTCAATGAAATGGCACGATTTGTGTGAGAGTCTCCAAACAGATGTCTTGATATAGTTTGGCTGCTGATAAACGTGGCCCCCTTTTATTTTAATCATTCGACACTTTTCGTTTTTTATTTTTTTATTATTCTTTGTTCGCCATGTAGGCATGCAAGAAAAAAATCTACGTTTTACGGAAAACAATTCAAGGTAACATGGGTTGAGTAATTGATTTACAAAATGGTCATTTTGTGGGAGAGGTATTCCTTTAAGGCCCCCCTCCACTCAAGGGTGTAATCCACTTATTGTTACTTCACTTGGATGTTTGACCTTCACTCTGCACTGTTTGACACTAGAAGGCTGTTTTCACATTCATCAGATGGTGACAGCTTCAGCCCCCAACATACATATCAGCAGGCACAAATCACTGACGGAAACTACACCGAAATGTCTTCTTTGTTGAATGAACTACATTGAAAAAAAAAGAACAAAATCAGGTCCCATAATTAACAGGCTGAAAACATGTTTGAAGGGGATCGTTAATGAAAGAAGAGCCTGTTAAGAGTTCCCTTTATTGCACTCAGGGGCCCAAAATCAGCTCAGACCAAAAAATAAATTAAAATAAACGATTTGAAAAATACATGTATCTCTACACTTCTTGTCATATTATGCATTTATCTTTTGGAGTAATACCAGAAAAGCTCTGTCTTGGTCTGTCTCCTTATAGTATACTATATGGGCATGTGCTTTAATCAGAAACACTACTGCCAAAACAGTGAGCGAGACCTCGCATTTTGAAAAAAGTCAACAGTACACCAGCTAATACTGTACTACTATATTTCAAACTGTATTAAGATGATAAAGTCTCTCTCCCTCTCAAACCTCATATGGATCAGTTTAAACACACCCGAGTTTGGCCCACTTTCAGAATGTCACAGGACATTTATCTTTATTCCCTTCTTCCTCTCCATACCTTATAGAGAAATGGCTTTCACAGATGTGCTCTCTGTACACTCCATGTACATTCATCTACCTCTCTCTGCCTCGCTCTCTCTCTCTCTCTCTCTCTCTCTCTCTCGCTCTCGCACTTTACTTACATGCTTTTTCTTCCCTGTGCCTGTGTACACTTATAGATCTTTCCATCTGGAAAAGATATCCTTCCAATAGCTGTTTAGAAGCATAGGAGGAAAGGACTTTCTTTTTCCTTTTCCTCCTCATGCCTTCTCTCTTCCTCTCCTAATCGGAGATACAGTGTATTGGGGATTAAAGCAACTAAAACTAAAAAAAACTAAAACTTACTTGTTAATTGCACAATGTAAAGGCTGTAGATCAGTGGTTCTCAACCTTTTTTGGGCCAGCACCCCCCTATCCATTATCCAGGTCCCTTACCATGCCCCATCGAATAAAATGTAATTGTCTCCCCTGAATTTTAATATAAGTAACTAGGTACATTTACATAAGTACTGAGGCACTTGTACTTTACTTGGGTTTTCCATTTTCTGCTGTTTTATACTTGTACTCCACTACAATTCAGAGGCAAATGTATTCCTTTATTTGGTCATTGGAGTGACTAGTTACTAGTTGCAGATTTAGAATTAGAATATAATTAAACAAATACATGATGATGTATTGTTATGATTAAGTACTTATTAAGTATATTTTGATACTGATACTTTTACTTAAACAATTTGAATGCAGGACTACTACTTGTAACAGAGTTTTTTCTACACTGTAGTATTACTACTTTTACTTAAGTGAAAGTATTTCCTCCTCCACTGGAATTATATATTTTTTCTGATATGTAAGACTTTACAATAATAACATGGTTCATAATATGTTTGAAAAAAAAGTGTGTGGCCATTACTACCGCTTAAAGGAAAAGTGGATATTTTCTATAAATAAATAAGACTTGCTGATTGATCGATAGAAAGGACTCAGCACCAGCGGCACTTGATTAAAAAACCGTAAGTAGAAGTTACTCTTTAATTCATTTATATGCCATTCCCGCAGATTCACTAGACATGAATGAGCTTTTTGACGGCTGTGTTAAATATACCCATAAAAAGATCACCAAAGGGAAATACATCCACCATTTTTGTACTTCATAATCTTATAATATGCTGCCAAGTTTCCTCTGATGAACTACAAGCAATGGCTTGAGCTCACTAACAGGATAAGGACTTTTATTGACCTCATCAGACACTTTTCAAGCAATGATCTCATCTTAACTAATGTTGTACATTCAATTGAAGATTTCCAGAATATTGCAATGCCGTTAATGTGCTTGTTAGCATTTCACTAACCAACAGTCAATAAAAGTACACACCCACACCCCCTAAGCATTTTAGGAGAAACTACGGTGGCCTTCAGGTGCTTTCACACCACCACATACCAGCTGCCACTTCAAGGTAAAAACGCAAAAAGCCCCAGTGTTTGGTTTGTCCTTTCTAGGCTACTGTAGAAACATGACGCTGCAGCATGTCGGGGAAAGAGGATCCTCTCCATATGTGGACATGAAGGGCTCATTCTAAGCTAACGAAAAACACAACGACTTCAGTTTTATTCGTTGTATTTTCATAATAATGCACATCATATTCCATTTCTGCCAATGGATCACCCTGAATCCCACACACTGGTCCTTTAAGAGTTAAAAAAAAACAAAAAAAGAAAGATCACAAAGTTCACAAACTTCACAAGCATAACATTTGCAGTAACTCTATACGGTGTGTGCGTTTCAGATTTTATGGACTAGTACACCCCAGAATTTACAAAATTAGCACACTAACACACTCACAGGATTAACCCCACCGAACTATTAATGAATCTTGTATTCTGTTACCCACATAAGTACTTCTTCAAGAACTTTGAATTCAAGAGGACTATGAAGTGGGAAAAATATAGGAAATATTAAGAGCAAAAGCTGTAACCTTCAGCCCGAAGACACGAGATATTTGAGGCATTGCAAAGGGACGTGACGACATGATGACATGAAAGCACGTGGAGAGTCTTCTGAGGAGTTAAACGGTCGATGTTCTGTATGTCACACACTCTGGCCTTTATCTTTACCAGCTATATCCCTGCTCATGCATAACCTGAATACCGCTTTCGCGTCCAAACTGTTTTCTAAAAAAAAAAACAAAAAAAAAAAACACACAAGAGTCTCATAAGTTTGCCAATATTCGACCTTGATCAGCGTCTAGACGAGCCGTGACACACAAACAAAACCTTCTCCTGAACGCACTGTATTAGAATGCAATGACCCCGCCTGCCTCCAGTCCACTTATATAAGGAAAGATTACACAAGCAAAAAAAAAAAAAAAAAAAAACACCGCAAGGAGCAGACGAATATAGCTCGGTGAATCTCTGTGTATATTTGATCAAGCGTGTGAGCTACAGTGTATGTGAGGGGAGCAGCGGAGTGCGTTTGAAAGGAAGAAGGATGTGCATGAGTCTATATGTCAGAGAGGGGTGGAGGCAGAAAGGCAGAGATGGAGGAGAAGGAGGCAGGGGGTTGCACACATTCTCTGTGGTTTGGGAGAAAGAGAGCAATTCATCATCTCAGCGCGGCTTGAGCGTCTAAACTGGTTGGGCTGTTTCATTTACATTTCATACAACCACTTTAGCAGCGTTGTTTCAGATGAAAGTCGCAGCAGTCAAGTTCATTCATTGAATTAGTGTGAGAACAAAAAGGGAGTTGGGAGGAACAGGAGACAGGGAGGAGAAGAGGAGGAGGTGGGAAGTGGAGGTGTGGGTTTGACTTAAACAGCAGAAGGAGCGCTGGAGCTGCTTCCACACTTCAAGGGCTTTAGTGACGGGGAAGCTGCTCTATTCAGCACCGTCAGCAATTTTGCACACACACATTGTGTGTGTGTGTGCGTGTGGTACATGTGTACCTATCCACGGGGAATGAAAACTCCCAGTGTTGTTGTTCCATAAAGCAAGGACACTTTCCTACATAGGCGCAAAGGACGAGCACACGCCACACGGCCACATATTGTTCAGCACATGAGGCTGAGCTTATCCACTGTGCAGATATGGGCCTTTTATTCAAATTCAGACATCAGACACATTTTCATTCACCTTTTAGTGTACACGATTAAACACATTTCATTTAATATTTGATGAAGAAAGCTCTTCACTTTATTTAACTCTCGTGTGACATTTTGATTGGCTTCCACACAGGTACAGTATGCATGAATATGTATCACTACTACTGAAAAATGGCGTTGATTTTTCATTACATGTGGATGGCTGCAGGAATTAGTCCTAAAAACCTGGTTAGATTCCTGAAATAAGGTCTGTGGTTAAAGCAAGCTTAAGGGATTTCCAAGTTTTGTTCTACGACATAAAATATGGGAATTGTGAAGCTTTTACATGTTTTTAAAAAAAAAAACAGGTGCTAATAATTGTCTGAATGAGACTACAGGGTTTGTCTGGGACATTAAACTCTCGGGGGAAAGGGGTGGTGGGGGACGTTGAAGTCATGCGACCATGGTGTAGTTTGTTTATAGCCTAATGTTAGCCAAAAATCGTAAAAAAGTTGTGTTCATTAAGATTATCTTGCTGATGTGATAATAATCAACATGTAGGCTGTTATAGGCTGTTGTAGGCTTCCTTATTTAGAAGGGTTGTTAAATGTGATATGAAAAATGTTATTGAATTAAGTGACTACGCCTAGTCTAGTGGCCAACCGACTGTGAAATAAGAAGCAATATTTGTAAACTGTGAAGCGGAAGAGTACACCACCTAAAAGGGTGACTGACGATCTGATTGGAGCAGAGAAGCGCTGAGAGGCGTGGCCTAAGTGCCAACAAGGGGCCAATAGGACCTGGCCCCAGCCAACCAATGGGAGAAGACTATACCTGAAAGGAGGGTATAAAATATGTTGTAAACTAGAGATCTGTGAGACAGAGTAACTACTTAAATGTGGTCTGTGAACAGTGACATGGGTCCTCAGCTGAGTACTTTTGTAATGCTCATCATATCATCATGGAATAAATACAGTTAATATGAAGAGAAGTTTTCTGGATTGATTTCTACTCGACTCTATTTCTAAATAAAAGAACACGACACTGAACAACTTATTTTCTGCAAAAAATCCCAAATTCCAGAGGAAAAAATGTCTCTGTCGAGGGAACAAGGGCGATACCAACAGGTTGGCCTGGGTCAATATGTTGAAACCACGTACAACGTATGATCTACTGATGAAACCTAAACCTTCATACAGTATATGCAGGCAAGACAGTTTTCCTGACTTTAGACATTCATATCTCCACAGTGGCTAAATTGATTTTTACCATTCAAACTGCATTTGAAACGTCCATGCCCCTTCTTCTTTTTGCTATTTGAACCGCGAGGATAGCTCTTACCAATCTCTTACCAAATGCTATCGAGAAAATAGGACCCTGGGAACATAGGGATTAGCCCCTGCCAAATTGTCAAAGTAGCTGAATATTATAAGTAACAAGAAGGAATATGTTGGGCTATCACCAAATAACTGCATTCTTCTCATGACTCTTTTGAAATCTCTTTGATGCAATTGCGAGCGAAAGTTCTGTTGGCTGCGTCGGTTCGACTTTACACCGCGCTGTACAATTCACAAGGAGACAAACAACTACCAGGAGGAAAGTCCCCACTGTGTAGCGTTGTCAGGCCCACACTGACTGTTACTAAACGATTGCAAAGGAACCATAAAAGAACACTTTGTATCATTCAGTGGGCTGAGTGAAGAAAAAACAAACGTCAAAACACACACTTGAGTCGGAGCAAGGCCGTAGTACGGAGGCACGATGGCACCCAGCAGTAAAGTGCAGCCATCCCTGGCTGGCACATAGGACACCCATTCACTCTGTGACAGGGTGTCACACCACATGATTTATGATGGGTAATTATGGTTATGGAGGTGACATCATATCCTACTCGCTGGCTCCCACATGTATCCATGCTGCGTATATGTGTCTTTGCATGTGTGTGTGTGTGTGTGTGTGTGTGTGTGTGTGTGTGTTCGCCTGTGTGTTCGTGACTAATTAGTTATGCTGTCTGGATCCAGCAGCGACTGTCTTTGTTTTTTTACACAACGGAAGACAAGGCATGTCACAACAACACATCTCGCAGTTCCTCCAGACGTGCGGCAATGCACACTACGTCTTCACATATGGGTCCACAAACATGGTGCATCTACCTCGCTAATTTTAATTCTCTCGTTCACCGCAAGAACAGATTGGGCTTTTTTTTTTTTTCACTTCGGTAAAAGGGCGAAGAGGAGCCAAAAGCAGCAACGGACCAGGAATGATCACTCACACTTCTTGACAGAGCAAACCATCAGTTTTCCACGGTCTGAAATTGGCGGCAGTGAGAAGCGTACGATTAGAAATCAGTACTCTGCACCTAACTGCCGCTGACAGGCATGAGCACGACAAATGAGAAAATGGAAAGATTATAACACAATTTCTCTCTCCCGTACACATCTGCTAATTCACACCAGTTTTAAATAAATGCATTCATTTAAAAAAATTAAAAACACATTCGACAAGCCGTGCCTACCTCTTGGTTATATATTTTTTTTTTATGGGAGGCTTTGCACAGTTAAGTCAAATCCATCAGCCACCTGGAGGGTATTTTTTATAAATACGTTTCATTTGTCTCCAAATCTTCACGGAGCACTTTCATGTTGTTTGAGGAGTTTGGAGGCTAAACTCTGCAGATAATGTGCAGAGGTCACTGTGGGACACATGATTGGCCTTAATAAGCCAATTTAGATGAAACAAAAATAATGCTAAAGGAAAAAAAAAAAAAGAAAATAGATCAGATCCATTGAGTCACCAGAATACGCATTACTTTTTCTTTTTTTTTTTTGCTCTTTAGTGGACTCATTTCAGTATTCACTCAGAAGCATGGCCATAGCCACAGGGGCCTCATTTGGGAATGTGCTTCAAAAGTCCATATTTGAACTTTAAACTGCTATTAAGGCAGCGCATTCATCTCGAAAGTCACCGCAGATCAGCATTTGGATGCAATGTAAAAAAAAATATATATATATATATATATCTCCTTGCTCCCTGACCCTGCAAATATTTGAACAGAAGTGAACTTTTGCAACCTTTACACCCCTTGACTCAAAACTTCACAAACTCTCTGGCCCTGTTTTTTATTTTTTCCAGCCAAAGGCGAGTTAAAAATGCCCCCACTGGCCCACATTTAAATTCACAAGGTCATGAAGAAATTGCATTCATATAGCACTGCTAGGCTGATTTTCTTTTTTTTTTCTTTTTTTTTTTTTAGCATTGGTAAGTTAAATATTATAATTGCAACAGAAAGCGTAAGCACCAGTCTACTGTACCTGAAGTATGCGGTACGGCTCCTGCCGGTGAGACGACAGTTTGTGTGGCTGACTATCTCCTGCTCTCTTGCTCTTTGTCGATCACAGGAAATGTTTTGCTCTTTCCCCTCCTTCAGACTGTGCCTCCTGCAACGCTCCAGCTGCGTAATTCTGTGGAACGGCACAAACACTGAATAATTATTGGTCCGTATAACAACTCACTTAAAGTGGCACTATTAAGGCATCACAGGGCACGAGTAAAGTATCATGCAAAGCACACAATGTAACTCAAAGTATTTAAGGCAAGACGCTACATTGATTCTGTTATGTTGTGGTCAATTTTTGTTTGAGAGTTTTGGCTATTTTGCTCCCATAACATGTCTTCTTTCATATTTGTGAAAAGACAATGACACATGCAGGTGTTTATTTTACTAATTTCTTTTCTATCTGTGTCTGTATATTTATCACTACATAAAGCACTACATAATGCCTCATTTGCACATTGATGTTTTTTTCAAAAACTTCAAAAAATAATATTGTCTTAATATTAGTTATCAACTGGGGAACTGTCGTGGTAATATATACTCATTCTGACCCTATTCATCTGTACTGTTTTGCAATTTTACAATATATATATCTTTAAAAGGCCGTTTTCTCAAAAGGAGTTTCTTCTCACACTGAGCCAGAAATCTCCTCTTCAGCAGCAACTTACAGACAGCAAACATTAGTTTCATTCCTGCTTATATTCTAAAGGTTTTTACAGAGCGGTTTGTTCATATATCATTCATAGCCTGATTTATATAACATTTTATTCATAAAAAACATGGTGAAAATGTGTTCATTTTTATGGTTGTTGAAAGCATTTTCTGATTTATGGAGCGTGACAAAGAGATATCCAACATTCCCTCTGTAAAAACCTTTGACTCTAAAATGTCGACGAAATGAAACGTTATCCAATGTTCCGATTTGTGTGTAGAGTTTTAGAAAACGTAAAAATTAAAGAAATTGGATTAATGTACGTAATCGACTGAGGAAGTTTTGTGGTGATTTCTATTAGTTACATGCAGTGTCTCTCCTTAAATAAATCATATTGTTTGGTATTGTATTGAAGGAAATAAACAACATATATGGTTTTTTTTTGTGTTGCATTTGCATCCATTCACAGGAAGTAGGTGTCTCTTGCCATGGGGGACGAATAAAGACTTAGAGCTGAACAATGAAAGCTGCAGGAAACACGGACAACCGACTTGAAAGAAAACCGCCTGCTCACCATCCCGTGCAGATGAACGTCCCAACAGTGAACTGAGCCGAGTCTGTAATGTTTTCATAGTCCACCATCATCCCTCAAATAGCATGAGAACATCTCCTAAAGCCCAGCAGAGGATTTCCTTCCTGAGAAAACCCGCAGGTAGCTCAGAGCTTCACAACCAACTCTGAGGTTTAGCAATCAAAAAGCATCTTCACATCCTCCGCTCCGGTCTGCCTCTGCTCTAAGCCTCGCTTGTATTGCTGCTCGGTCGGTGGCCAGCTGAAGGAAAGGACAAGAGAGATTGTCATCAGGTCTCCCACTGCGGTGTTTCACGGACAACTTTCATCCGAGAGACGGCACTGATCCACTGAGAGCAAAACAAACCACTGCAACTGAACAGTTGGCTCAGGTGTTAGCCTGTCTGCCTCCGTCTGGTATTGACAGCCTTCCAACCACCTCAGGCCGCTCTGGAGCTGTAATCCTACTACTGGAGCTGTTTAGCATATCCTATTTATTAGTAGTCTGCTTTCACACCTTCCTGCCTTCTGCTTAATAGCTGCCTATATCTCAGCTTATCTCTTTCAGGATGTGACTCATAACCTTTTCCTGCACCTACCTGAGTTGACAACAGACTGAATCTCTGCTAAGTAACACCAGACCAGTCGAGACGCACAGGGGAGAATTTCAAACTAAAATGACTTTAACTTTTGAACGTAGCCATTTGGTTTGTCTAACTCCCCATCTCTTGCATTGAAACTGTAATATTTAAGGATGCATTCACGCCAAATATGGACGTGAGGAGCGCTTATTGTTTAAATATACATCGTGTAAAGAGCGACTAAGTCCGCATAAGTAGGAAGTTGAGGTGGATGGATGGGTCCAATGAACTGTAGGTAAAATAAGAAACATACGTAACTTAAGTTGCCTAACAATCTCATAAATGTATTTGAACCCAAGCCATGACCTTTTCCCAAACCTAAGCAATTAGTAACATACTTAACTTACGGCGCACACGTCACGTATCGTTGACCACGTGTTGAAGTCTATCAGACTACTAGAGTGAGAACATGTTGGGTAGACTTATACCTTAAGATAAGTAAATACTTTACAAAAAAACAAACCCTGGAGTTGATTGCAGAGCTGTGAACTGGCTCCTGTTTTCCCTGAGCTTGTGGAAAGTTGACATGTTGGAAGATATGTGGTTTTCACAGGACTGTGACACACTGTTGGTCAATGGGGAAGGTTCAGACAGCCACATGACACCTCCAACAAACACAGAGTCACCTGCTGCTTGTTTTCACCTGCAGGTGAAGAGCTTAACCGGGTCACGCCACCCATACGTGACAAGGACGTGATCCCTCACTGGTTTCCCACCCACAAACACTGCCAATTGTCTTCCATGGGAGAAAACAGCCAAGGTGAATGTAGCGCCGTCAGGGAATGAACACACAAGACTCCGAGTCCCCCTCCCCCCCGTGTGTGTGTGTATTTGGCTGTATTGCGTGAATGTCTGATGCGAAGAAGTTTTTTTTTTAATTAAACCAAATTGAATCTACTAAACAAGTCACACTGTTTTCATTTTATTCCTTTTTGCTGCTCTCTCTCCGTGTTGGCACCGACTCAGACGAGCCGAGCGCGGAAATCATGACAACTGTCCAAGGAGATGATGTAATTTAGGTTGTGTCACAGTAACAATGACACTTTCCAAATTCGAGCATTTAAATTCAAGCTGCATGTGGGTCGCCTGTCTCGGGATGCGAGTCTCGCATCCCAGATTCAGACGATCCGCATCACAATAGCAAAAGGGCCACTTCCGCGGAGATAAATACAGTACACAGAGGATTCAACTGCAGTGTCGGCGTTACCTTGCACAACACTGTTTGTTCTATTCTGTACGAAGCAGACTGCACATTCTGCCACGTAAGCCTTCAGACGTTATGATCCAAGCCTCTTTGTGTTCTCAGAACTTGTCCCTATCTTTTCAAGCATACCACACTACAACACCTACCACGATGACTCAGAATTCCTCTGTCATGCTAAACTGTTTGAGCACAGTGCTTAACAATGAGTTCTCTATGTGAAGTACACAGTGTGCCACGATGTCTGACTGCACGCTGAGGCCCGAGCCCGCGTGTAGGTGGAGTGACGGCGTCTCTTGTGTGTCCTCACGAGCATGTATTGTGAGGACATCACGCTGCTATTTGCCACTGTCTATACTTATGACTCTTCTTCTCCCATGTCACCGGGATAAACTGTCACAGGCTCAATGGACTCGTCAACAAAGTGATTCAGATCCTGATCCAGACTGTGTGATAATGATTAGGGGGGAAGATGAGCTGAGAAGAGAAGTTTTTGTAGTTTTTTTTTTCTTTTGTGGTCTGAGTTTCTGGGAGCGCTGGGGAGGCATATGTGTATTTAATATTTATTCAATTTTATGTCGACCATCCCTTGAGAGATGAAAAAAAAAAAGGGTTGATTACTTCGATAAGCACAGAATAACCCGGATATTTATGGATTTAAAAGGGATTAAATATCTAGCAACAGTCATTCCCGTCGCTACAAAAAGTAAATAAAATGTTAAATATGTATAAAACCGAGCAGTGGAAATGAGGCACTAGCGGTTGTGTGGAAAATATTATTCAATCAAGATACTGTGGTATGAATTGCGATACACTGCCTGACATTCTTTGTGTTTTGCCTCCCTGAGATATTAATGATGAAACGAGTCGAACTAATTTGTTTGGAGACATTTGGGGGAGGATATTGCCGTGATCTCCAAGTGGGAGCGTCCAAAGAAAATATCACGAGGCGTTTAGCCTTTTAAAAAAAAAAAAAAAAAGCAAAACAGAATTGTAGTACAGGCCCTGAATCAACATTAACCATCAATCACTGAGCATCTGGTGCTTCGAGCAGAGAAAACACCACCATCTTTAAAAATTTTTTTTTTACTTGCTCCGTCATACGTTTACAACTATTGCAGTGCTGATGATTTGTCAATCTGTGTGAGTCCACAGTTTATCTACTGATGGAGGTTTAATGGGGACACTACCCTGTTTATCGGCCCAGGAGCCCCAGGGCACACATGTCCTATGCCCCCCCCCCGCCCACACACACACACACACATTTAACCCTGCCCTGTAACTGTCCACTATATTGGATTGTGCAGTTAATGTGCGTTGTGCATCGGCCCAATCAGTTCCCACTCCCAACCCATCAGATAGATTAGCTAAACAAACTGTACAAAAAGATGCACACACCACTTAAAATACATCATTCCAGGCGGCTGCTGTCCAGCCCTGGCTGTGCTGAAACTGGGCAGTGAGCATGAAGTCCAAACAGCATTTAATCATCACAATAATTAACAGGACTTTGCAGTGCTGTCTGGCTGCAGTTGCTGGCAGAAGTTGCCTTTAAAGTCCACATTTAGCATCACACATCATAGCATGTCCTACAAATGACCTTTACGGCCCTTTTTTTTAATAAAACAATAAAAGTCCACGAAAGAAAACGTTTCTTTGACTTCGAAGCCAGAGAATCTTTCTTGTGGGAAAGAAAAAAAAAAACTCCACAAGAAATAAAGACTTTGTACTTTTCAGTTCCAGATGATTTTATTTCCTTCTTGGAAGAAAAGAAAAACAAAACAAAAAAAACGACAATGTGTACAGAGGTCTGAGAGGCAGTGATTGACCCGAGCCATCTCTATGAGCAAGAAAGTGAAAATAAAGCAGCACGCGGACATATTGCTTCAAAATAAAAATGTTTTAAGTATTATAGCACGAGGGTGGTTACCTGGCAAAGTCCTGCTTTTTTTCCCTTCTCTCCAACTCTCGCCGATTCCACTTTTTAACCAAGTTTAGGCATCAACATCCCGAGTTCAATGTCCCCCTTTGTCTCTCCTCTCACACACGACTCGGAATAAAAGTTTAGTCTCACTCCTCAAACTTTTTTTGGTTTCGTTTTTTTATCTCCACACTACTATCGGACAAATTATAACTACCTTTGTGGGTTTTTTTTTTTTTTCCCGACCCTTCCGAGCTGCAAAGACGAGCAGGAGCGCAACTGGCTGGAATCAATGAAACAAAGCTGGGCTGCATGCCATCACGCCGGTGTTAGTATATTTCTTTGTCTGTGCATGCCTCATGACTTCGTGTCCCGCCTTCAACCTCACCCGCAGCGTGCTCCTGTACTATTCCTCCAGGGACTGTGAGCGCATCTGTGAAGTACAAAGGCACATTTATGTGGGCTTAATGGTATTTGTATCTCCTCTACTATCAATACCATATTCTATGTTATTCCTATAACATTCCCATTGGGACTTATAGTGCATCAGCTCAGCAGTGAGCAGTGATCTCCTCTCACTTTGGTATCTTATGTGTTATCACTGTAATATTTCTGGGGACTTTTATGTGCTACTGTGTGGTAGCAGTATGAATAAAACCTTTCTCTGCTCTCACAAAGTGGAAAATACAGCAACACATGGAACATCATACAGTCATGATGTAAGATAATAATCTCATGGCTGTTCAAAAAAAAAGACCAGAAGAGGCATAAAAGTAATATATTGGTGATACAGTTTCACTTGCACACAGTGGTGGAGTATTCCCTTAAGTAAAGGTACCAATGCGACAATCTATAAACGCAACAATCTATAAATGCCCCATTACAGGTAATGGTCCTGCATTTCTAAGTAAAATAACGGAAGTGTTATCAGCACACTGGAGCCAACTGATCAAAAGTAAAAGTAATCGTTCTGCAGAAAATTGGCCCCGTGAGCAGTGTCGGAAGAAAGATTCGGATTCTTTCCTGAAGTGAAAGTACCCACGAATAAGACATTGTGAAAACACTCCACTAAATGCAAAAGTCCTGCAGTCGAAACCTGACTTAAACTAAAGTACGTAAGTATTATCGCCAACATATCTTGTTAGCATTTTAATGATAAGGTTGTACAAATATAACCGTCATAAATACAAGAGCAAGTCGTGTCAGGGAGAGTTGTTTCTCCTTTGTCTGCAATAAATAGTTTTTGAACAAACCGCGGAGACTGTAGCCGACGGCCACGTACGCTCTGCGCCTGCGTAGGAAATAACCCTCCATACCAGCAGGCGGCGGTAGTCTGTAGTCGTCATTAAAAGAAAAGGGGAAACCGGAAGACCGATACTGCAGATATACAAGCAGTTGTTAGGATAACACACATTAAAGCAAAGCAACGTTCACCAACAATTTCCACATGGCTGCCGCTCACCGCTTCGCTCCATCCCAGGTGGCCGTGTCGTCGTGAAAATATCCGAGTATTGGAGATGAAGAGGAGAAAGGAGACAATGAGAAGAGCCTCTGCGTGTGCCCTCTTGGCTCTGGTAGTTTGCTTGTTTTGTTGTTCACGTGCGTGTCTCTTCTCGGGCACCGATTCGCTTAAGCTGAACAGCCAATCAGAATGACGTATCGCCGCCACCGAGTCAACGTGCTGAATTGGCGGAAAAGCCACCGGCGAGGGCCGACTGAAGCTCCTAAACGCCTCGACTCGAAGCACACAGCAGCTGCTACTAACAAGGAAACAAAGCAGTCACATTTGACATGTTACACTCATAAATCTATGTTCTTGCCAAAATATTTCAGCAAGGCACATGTTATTTTTCCCCCAAAAATGGCAGATTTTACTGCCGTAGATGTTTAAGGTTGAGCTAAGTTGAACTCCTTTATATAATATATTACGCTTTCATTTAGCTGAAGCGTTTTGTCCAAAGTGACTGAAAATAACCGCAAAAACAACCACGAGGATACTAACTCAGAAAAAGCAAGAATCTCACAAGTACCTCGGCTTCCAATAAGCCAGAAGCAAACTGCTGGGTATTTAAATATACAGCAGTGAATCATATTCAATAGGATCATCATATGTGTGTTGTGTCGCCGTCCCGTGAGAACCACGTCTCTCTAAAAAGTCAGGCTTGTCATGAGCTAAGAAAAACAGCCCTGTGTTCAGCCTGGTGAGGGCGCATTTATCATCTGATCCAAGAGGATTCAACACCAACACATCTGGAGATACGAGGTTTCCACTGGACGGGAAGGGGATGTTAAAAAACTGTAACTTGAAAAGCAACTAACGCTGTCGGACACATTTAAAAAGTACAATATTTCCCTCTGAGATGTAGTGGAGTAGAAGTATAAAGTATCATAAAATGGAAACGCTCAAGTAACGTACAAGTGCCTCAAATGTGTACTTAAGTGCAGTACTCGGTTAATAGTTTTAACTACTTTATATACATTTAGGTCGCTTAGTGCGGTGGTTCCCAATCGAGGGGTCGGGCCTCCCAAAGGGTCAGAGCATAAATCTGAGGTGTCGTAATATGATTAATGAGGTAGAAAACAGGGGTGGGGGGGGTTCTCTAATATTTGCTTTTTGTGAACTTTTCAATAATTTTACCTTTTTTCGGGGCTTAAAACAGTTATTTGAGCAAAACCAAGAGAAAAGAAAATCCAGGCAGAGTGTCACATTTATTTTTCAACCCTATGGCAGTATTTAAAGCTGCGAATATCTTAAGCATTTGCTCCTAACCGCATTTGCAATGATACAACAGTAGTTGGCCTGCATTTCAAACAGACATGTTGACCTGATCTTTTCTCACATGGGTTATAACAGGAAACAAATAAGCTTTTGCGTTCAGCCAATGAGGGGGTCAAGTGTTTCCTCCAGTCCCTCTCATGAATGCATCTTCATGTGGGTCAGTGTGTGGACGTGCGTGTGAGGAGAGCGTGGACATATTTTTATCTCCCAGTATCCATCAGACTCTGGAGGCTGATTGGACTTCTATTTTTTATTTATTTTTTTTTCTAAAACAGGGACACCTCAAACATACCTATTTCCTGTGTGATGTCAAGCTTATTGCAGACATCTGGGGGCCGGCGTCTCGTCTTTGGGATGGTGTGTGTAATGACCATGCCTTATCTTTCTCATTACCCGGCCCGACATGTCAGAGGAAAGCTGGAGATGAACCCTCCTCTCCTGACAGAGAGAGAGAGAGAGAGAGAGAGAGAGATGGAAATAATTACCAATGTCTCTTGTGGAATAGGGCGTAAATTGATACACACTAAATACTGTACCTTAGGGGTCTCTCTCTCTCTCATTCTGTCTCTCTTCCTCGTCAGATGCACTAGACAAATGAATGCATCCAGAAGGAATTAATTGGATTTGGGAGCAGTCTCCTGCACGATCCACCAGGACAGACAAACACCCCCCACCCCCCCTGCACCTTCTCCATCCCTCCCTCTCATTGGCACACTCACCCACAGTCAGACACACACACGCCTCCTCCTCCTCTTTTATTCCAGTCATGCCTTGCAGAAATGTCTGACACCCCCCCCACCTACCCCACCCCGATGGATCAGTCTGTGTCCCTTATCCCTTAGACACACACACACGCGCGCACACACACACACACGGAGCGGATTGCAGCCTCTCTTGGATACAGTGTTTCCATGGCAGCCACGTTTTCTGCACGTGTAGAATCAGACGGAGTAAGAGAGGGAGAGACCACTCCTATCGATTCACTGGCTGGCTATTGATTCAGTCTGCAGCTACCTACAGCAAAACACATATTCACGCGCACGCACGTACAGACTAGTGTAAACATCCCACATCAGATTGGATCTTTTGAATGGAGGCTCTAGCTGTGGAATGTGATAATGAAGGTGAAAGCGTGCGTTCACCTTTGAAAAAGGGGGCGTCGATATGTGTGACTGCTAGTCATCTCCTCATTATTCACAGTGCTACATAAATGGATGCAGTTTAGCTCTTTTGAAAAAAGGTTCCCGATAATGGGAGGGAGAGAGGGGGGGGGGGGGTTCCACAAGAAATAAACACTTTGTACTTTTCAGTTCCAGCTGATTTTATTTCCTTCTTGGAAGAAAAGAAAAACAAATAAAAAAAATGACAATCTGTACAGAGGTCTGAGAGGCAGTGATTGACCCAAACATTGGCTGGTTTTGAGCTATAAACATCAAATGATATTGGCATGATAGGACGAAACATGATCATACACAGCATATTGCACAAATGAAAAAAAAAGAAGAAAAAAAAAGGACAATAGAAAAGATGTCTGGAAAGGTAAAAAAAGAAAAGAAAAAGGAAACTCCTGGACCACAATCATCTTCAACATAAGGATGTCCAAAGATGGCTGTCCTAGTGCCTGTCGTTGATCATCATCATCATCATCATCATACATAAAACACACAATCTTTGCTTATAGTACAGTCAGTTTACATAAATATCTTCATGTTATTATTCTTTTAAAAATCTTAAACACAACAGCTATAGCTACATATACCTGAATCTGAAATACAAATGCTATTTGCCATGCCATAATATAGGAAAACAATTAGCCTGCTATACTTAGCCAACAGGTACAGAAAGATTAAATACTATTTTTTGATGCAATTTGCGCAATAACAGATGAAGCACTTCATACATCTCCCTCCCTCCAAAGTCTAGGCAAAGTGGAATGAGTGTGAAATTCCATCCAGTGGTTCAAATAAAACTTATCTTGATTATTAAAAAAACAAAAACAAAAAAAAAAAAAAAAAAAGCACACAGAGGTATTAGCTCTATCCAAACAGTGACTCTCTGGGATCTTTCACTCATATACGTTTAGGTCTATGTGTACTGGAAACAGTCACCACTCAGACTGGGAGTCTCAGTGGTGCTTTGTTTACTCGCTGGTGAAACTGGAGTCACTGTGCCATTAAGAAGCATGTGGGTAAATACTGTAAACACTGTGTGAGGTCAGATTGTGCCAAACAAACCCCCCTCTGCATGTCTAAACACCAATGTAGACCCAAACAACAATGTTGTAGGCTACCCACTCGCTGGAAACCCCCTTTCTATAGATTTTGTACAAAAATACAAGTAGAAAATCATGACACACTCAAGTCTCCTTAAAAGTGAGAGAAGTCAGACATTTTTAAATAAGATACACTTCTAGCCCTTCCGCGCTGGATACAGACAGGTGTATGTGCACAAACACAAACGAGACCTGTACGAGAACAATACTTCTATGTATAAAAAAGTTTGGCCGGTATAAATACATCGATATAAAAAACGTCATCTGACACAGAGGAACTACAAAGTTGAAGCACTAGGCAGAAAGGATGCGCGTCGGGGAACATTGGTCCTGAAATTGTGCACTGAGTGTTTAAAAAGGTTCAGAAAAGGGTTTCTGAAGTTTGGAGTCAGTCTTTGCTTTAAGTCCTGCCGTTGAAAGAGAAGCTGGTGATAGTGAATTGTGTCCTATGGTCACACACATTGCGTAATTACGCAGCAATGAACATTTTTACGCATTTAACAACAACAAAATCCTCCTTATCTCGGAGGGCATGCGTGTTGATATTGAAACTAGTTCGAGTTTGGAAAGAAAACTACACCTGAATAGCAACTTGATGGTCAATGTGAACTGGCTAAATCTTTAACAAAACCCAACATGACGAGCTGTCCAGTAAATGTCCCTTTTTCCCGACCCGAAATAACATTAAGATTCAAAGTTCGTTCTCAGTCCTCAACCTCTGCGGATTGGTTTGAACATTTGAGCTGAAGTCCGTGTGTTTCACTGCTCTCTGCTTACATTCACTCCTCCTCCGTGTCCAAATGCAAACTAAGCATTTCCCCCGTCTGCGCGTGCCCGTCAAGCGCACTGAGCGCTGTCCAAGTCTGTGAGCGGCGCGTACCTGGGCTTCAACGCGCACACAGGCCACCTTTTCTTTCCTGTTTTCACTCTCCCTTATTTAGTGAAAGAATGGCGGAAATATTCTGGTCAGGACGCACGCGCCTGTCTGGGGGGGTTGAACAGTTCAAAACGTGTGTGTGTGTGGGGGGGAGGCGTCGCAGCTCCTCTCCTTTTCAGTAGGTGAACACCAGGTTGGAGATGGTGGACTCCAGCCAGTCTCCTGAGATCATCTCGCTGACCTCCGGGGTGCAGTAGTCGGGGAAGTCGAAGTGAGACCCCGCCCCGCACTCCCCGAAGCTCCAGTCCAAGTCTCGGTCCAGCTCTGCGTCGGAGAAGCCCATGCCTCCCAGGGACATGCTCTCAAACCCGGGGCTCGGGTTCAGCTCGAGCCGCTCGTCTTCAAACTCTTCATCGGATGAGGAGGACGACACGGATGAGGAAGAGTGAGAGGCTGACGGTGTTGGAGAGGAGGCGCGAGCGTACCTGAGGCGCGCGGTGTGTGACGACTCGCTGGCCGCGGGGCTCTGCTCCTCGTACAGGCTGAGCGGGTCGCTGGACTCCGCCGAGCTGCTCAGGGTGGGACTGGCCGGGACTCCCACGGAGGGAGGCCCGCTCTCCAGGCTGCCTTCGCCGCCGAACATGTGGCCGCGCCTCGCCTCTCCGGCGCGTTTCTCCGGGATCTGCCTTGCCCCAGACACTGACCTGGATTTGAAGAGCGCCTGGTGGTCGCCAGGAGACGCGTAGTCCTGCCCCGCAGCGCTTTTCATGCCCCCCTGTTTGTGCGTCCTGCTCCCTCCCTTGGACGCGGGGCTTCTTTTCACGCCGGCTTTAGCGCTGCGCTCCCCGCTCTTCTCGCCGCGGTCCGCCTGCTTACTTGTTCCACTTCCAGACTTCACCTTCTTCCTGGGCCGGTACTTGTAGTCTGGGTAGTCGGCCATGTGTTTGAGTCTGAGCCGCTCCGCCTCGCGGATGAACGGGATCTTGTCTGTGTCTTTCAGCAGCTTCCAGCGCTTCCCCAGCCGCTTGGAGATCTCCGCGTTGTGCATGTCCGGCGACTGCTCCATAATCTTTCTCCTCTCAATCTGAGACCAGACCATGAACGCGTTCATGGGTCTCTTGATGTGTCCCGTCGGAGTTTTGCACCACGCCAAGTCACTCCGCACCCCGGAGGAGGGCGACTCGGGAGTCGGAGACACATCCATCTCCAAGTCCATTTCTCCCGTGTCCGTGGAGTCCCCGCCGGGAGAGTGAGCGTGGGCGCTCTCTGTCTGGCTCATATGCTGCACCATCCTGTCCTCCAAGTGTCTGGATAAAACACTGTTCAGTTCAGTGCTTTCACAAAGTTCAAGTGCGCAAAAAAAAAATACCAATTAGGCTTTCTCAAGAAAAAAAAAAAAAAAATTATATATTTCCTCACTTGTTCTTTATTTCAGGCGCTTTAAAAACCAGACCAAAAAGTTCCTCCAAGTCTCTTCTCTTCAGTTCAGCCCGTTTTGGAGACGCCTCGTCTCTCAACTTTCACCAGTGCGCTTCACGGAAACAAGAGATAAATCCCGAAACTACTCAACAGCAACTTTCAACTGCCTGTGCGGCTGAAAACGCGACCTGCAAGCCTCAAAACGCTCCGCTGTGGGCAACAGCAGTGCAAGTCCCTTATGTGAACCTGGCTGTCTGCAGCGCAGCTTGTCTGTGCGGTTGAGGAACCATGTGGTTGAATGGAGCGGCTGCGCTGTCTCATAGTCTCCCTGTTTCCTGAGCGCTCTGTAATATTACTGTAAACACAACAACGAGAACCTCGCCGCTTTATACCCTCATCGCGAGATATAAAAGCCAATCAGCGCCTGTCTCCATCCTGATTTTTCAGTCAAGCCACTCCCCCCGGCCTCCCATTGGCCGAATAAAAAAAAACGGTAATAATAATAATAATGTGCAATGAGGATCGGTGTGTCTGACCTCATTCCTGTCAGACTCCACTGGAGGAAAGACGAACTTGGAGTGTGTGTTAAAGGAACATAGTGTCCTTTATCCTGTAAGAAGAAGCTTGCAGGATATACTTAGAACTGCATTACTTTCATGTGGACGAGTGTTGACTAAATTTAGGTTATGCCTGATAGGGGAGGGTGTGTGTGTGTGTGTGTGTGTGGGGGGGGGGGGGGGGGGGTACAAGGAAATGCTGAGAAAACAAAAAAAAGCAGCCACAACATATTAGTCAGCCTGCAGCGTGGTGAGCAGGGATGTAAGCAGAGAGTAAAACCACCAAAACATCCAACCTGTTATTTAAAAAAAAAAAAAAAATCATTACAACACCATTACGTCACACCAGGAAGTTAAAAAAAAAACAAAAAAAACAAAAACAACAGATGCAAGCGAGGTGAGGATTTTTTTTTTCTTTTAGTGCATTACGGTAAACCAGAAAACCGATAATTAGGATGGTTATGAAAGTGTGTATCTGGGGGCCACACAGAAATAAGAAAGATCACACTCACTCTGCAGCAGCTTCCTGCTCCACAATGCACACATTCCTCCTCCTTCACAGGCCCATTATGTTAACATGTCCATGTCATGTGTAGGATCACATTACAGCCTGTGTCGCTAGATGTCAGGCTAGAGCCAAAGGGAGCTGATGAGGTGTACGTCGTGTATGTGCATGTGTGTTAACATGCACGGCGGATTTATCTCCATCCTGTAATCTTTGAGCTGCCATCATTAAATCATGCAGGTGATGTCATGAGCTGGCAGTGAAGGCTCCCCTTGATCCTGCAACTCCACTGACTGACTGAAGTGTTTGTGGCGATAAATAAAAAGTGAGCTCATGTCCTTCAGTTGAGGGTAAACACTTCATGTAAATAGGGTAAAAAAAAATTTAACCCACAGATATCTTCATGAAACTTCCCCAGTTGATTACTTAGATACAGACAATTGTTTTTTCTATTACAAGTTTTCTGACATTTTGCGTTTAAATATACATAGGAGGCATGATCTTATTAAATATGTGCTCATTTGCATACATTTCCGGAAGAGAAAATGTGAACATTGGATGAAGCCAGGTTCCAAATTCCTGGTTAATTTTGTTGACATAGTGAAGTCAAAGGTTTTTACTGAGGGAATTTTGGATGTATCTTTGTATGACTCCATAAGTCCGAAAATATTTTCAATAGACATGTCTTTAGGGAACAACATGGTATACAAATCAGGCTACGAATGATATATGAACAAAGCCCTCAGTTAAAACCTTCAGACTATAAACAGGAAAGAAACTGGAAAGTTTGGTGTATGTAAGTGCTACAGTAGGAGTGGAGATATGAGAAAAAAAATAAACTAATTTTGAGGGAAAAAAAGGCCTTTTAAGATATGTCTTGTGATATTCAATTACATTTTGCAAGACACTACAGGTGAATAGGGTAAAAAAAATAAAAAATAAAAAATAGCAACCTCTAGATATCACCACGAAATATTCACATCATTCCCATTTGCATATACAAAATACATAATGAAAAATCGTTTTTGTTTTTGGTGTGTTGTGTGTGTTTAAACTTGTCAGTTGTTACTCTCACATATACCAGACGTATCACAGAAACGTGCGACGACTAATGTGTTCAGTGCCGACGTGGGTACGTGACGCCAGCGTCATGGACAAAACCAGCAACTGAGCTCTACTTCCACCGACGCAGAGAACGTCAGTTGAGTAGGCGGTTCTTCACCGTGGCCCGGGACCCATTCGCGTGCACACTGCTAACAGAATGTGGCTTTATTAGGCCCAGACCACCTCCAAATGTGATCAGATCTACGTACATGCATCCTCAATGTGTCTTCGGTGCATTCACGTCTGTATTTACAGCTGTGCACTTGTGATCGGATCACAGAAGACACGTGTTGATGCCAGGTCTGAACAAGGTCTAATGCTAACTTTTGGCGGGTTGAGGAGAAATCTACAGACGCAAATAGACAACGTGTCGGAAAAATAAACACCTAAACGTGTACGTTGGATGTTTTCTTTCCACTGGTCTGAAAGAAGATATGTCATGGAAGCAAAATAGCCCAAACTTCTTGAAATTGACCGGTGCATGAAAAAGAAAAAACCCGCTGATTTTGCCTGAAGTGTCTCACTTTAATCGCCACTAAAGAGGAATCAGACACCAATAATTATTTTTTGCCCGAATATATTTTCATGTACTCTATCATAACATCAGTTATGCTCTTACAGTGTCTATTCTTAATTTATGACGTGATTTATGTCAGGATAAAAAATGGCATAAACTCTTTAAAATTTCACAACCCAAACCCCTTTAACCCCCCCCCCCCCCTGCGGTGCTTACATAAATCACACACATAAATAATAATGAGCTCCTTCATCAGTCTATATCTTTAGCTGCCCCAATTACAAGCGTACACCTGCCACTGGATTAGTTTGCTATCTATCTCAACACACGCACACACGCGCACACACACACGGTTTGTTTGAGCAGGTGTAGCAGGTATACCTGTAATCTTATCTGATGTGTGAGAAGCAGCTGTCAGGTAGCTTTCCACTCTGTCACCGGCAGATGTACGGCTCTAGCAGGCAGCGGCGGGGACGCCGGAGCCCCATCACGCTGGCCTATCGCTCTGTCATCTTTCAGAGCTGCCGGAGCCATGTGTTTACCCCAAATACACCGGCTCTCTGTTGACGCCTAAAGGGATAGTGTCATTATGAGAGAGCGCTGTGGGAGACTGGGGCTCTTACAGCGACTTCTTCAAACACGTGCGTGTGTACGGCGAGAGCTGGAGCTGGCGGGGGCTTTACGGGGATGATGTGCTCATGTTGATTTCTCAGGGTTGAAGTTGGTGTAACAACTAAAGGAAATAGACGGGGGTTCTCTCTGCCAGAATTGTACAGGAGAACCTGGGATTTAGCATGTTGCTAACATTGGGACACTAAGACTACGACTACAAAGATGTAGTCGTACCTAAATTAGGAATTCCAATATGTTATTTTAATGGCCTTGGAAAGTCAATCATGCGACAAGTCCATATATATAAATATACTAGGAACATCCCTCTGGGTGCTCTCCATGTCATCTATAACATATTTCCCCAATTCATTGTCTATGGACCAGACTTTATATTTGAGTTTTTGGATTTGAGAACGAGTTGTCAATGTTCACTCATATTTTTGGACCATAGCAAGGATATGTATAAATTTAAAAAAAAATGGGCGTAAATCCCCTTAAAATAATAACATATATAACACAAAATAACATTTAAAATAAAAAACACATTACAACTTCAGCCGCAGTGAACACTGCTAATAACGTCCACTATTTCAGAGCCGGCTGACGCTGTGGTTAATATGCAACAAAAAAAAATTAAAAAAAGATAAACATTAACCCGACGTGTCAGGCTAACCCTCGAGCAAACTGCAAGCTAAATGAGCGTACAGCATGTGGCTGCATGTGTGTGTGTGTGTGTGTGTGTGTAAGTGTGCCTCTTTACAGGGAGCTGGGTTTATTATGACTAAGGCCGAAAAGAGGGAACACAGTCGTCACAGTGTGTCGTAAAAAAGCGAGGGGTGAAATTAAGAACCCGATAGCGGACGGCAAAGAGATGGAAATGGAAGACGCAGGGAGTGCGCAGTGAACAGAAAATGCGTGCGCGAGCGTGTGTGTCTCTGCGTGCAGTCAAACAGAGGTACTCATTACCATGTACTTGCCTTTTTCAACCGCCTAGGAATGACGTGCCACTTTGACCTGCCTGCTCGTCATCCGGGGTCAGACACAATGAGGCCTTTGTGTGTGTATGTGTGTGTACATGTGTGAGTATGTGTGTCCAGGCCCTAACTGAATTGGAGTGTTTCCAGGGATTGAAAGTTTGAAAAGCAGTGGGAAGTCCCCTTCAGCCCGCAGTTAAACAGAAAAACTGAAGACTAAGCATTGATTTGCATACACACACACTCCCTTTCTCTCTCTCTCTCTCTCTCCCTCCGAGTGACTCATCCACAGGCAGTTTGTCCTCTCTGTGTTTTGTGTTGGATGTGGCAGACAGTGCAGGTGGCCATCTCACCATATCACCCACCTACTGCTGTCAGTCCTTACACAACAATTCTAACAAAGTCAGTTATTTATAAGTTGCCATGGAACTCACAGTACCTCATGCTATCTTGTATCTTTCTGTGTTTGTTCTTCAACTTTGACAATCACGGCGAAATGCAGATAAACGGAGCAATAAGATAACAAGGTAAGAGGACAAAATAGCCAGAAATTCTGTCCGAGCCCGACCCAAGCCTGAACCACTAAATGACCACTAAAAATAAACCCGAATGACTAAAAGGCCGAATTTCCACTGTAAAAAAATTAAAGTATATATATATATATATATAATGTATTACAAGTCTACGAAAGTCTTTGCAGTGCGGTAACAGACGCTGTGACACGATCTCCACATCCTCCTACCGAATGTTCGCCACATGACGGCGGGTGACATCATTAATTACTTGGGAGTCGGGACTGTGACCAAGTGACCCCTTAGTTCTAATGTTTTGTCAGTTTAAAGCTAATCCTAAATCTCATGAGTTATGATGGATTGATGGCAAGTTAGCCCATACAATATTCCTGACATTACAAAGACTATAAAGTCTGCATTAAAAAAAAAAAAAAAAAATACACAGTAGAACACACCGTTTTTTTGCTCGACCCGATTCAGGACCGGGGGAAAATTTGGAAATTACAGCCAGACCCGACCAGAACCCGGGCCCAGTCATGTTCTAACAGGAACACTTGTACAATATACTGCAATCCTGATAAAAAGCCTCTTTTGTGGTTTTTGAGGCCTTCATTTGTAGTGTATTGGATCATATCGTACAATGACATTATATTGTACAGGCGTACCTCCCGAATCCCTTCTTTTGACGACCACGTCTTCTTTTTCTACTTCCTTCTTCTTTACGTTGGATGATTTAGCCTATTTTTGGAAATGCGGAGACAGAATAAAGTTGTTAGGGGAAGCTTTCTCTTTCCATCCTTGTTTTCTATCCTTCCTTCCTTCCATCACATTTTGCAATCCTGGGGATACAGACACAGAGAAAGCGGTACCGAGGAAGAGCGAGCGAGCGTGCCGTGGAGGCGAAGACCAAAAGAGAAAGCGTCCTTGACAGGGCACCACGAACGGCGAAATAAAGAGTGACTGCAAATCAGCAGGAAAAAAAAAAGAAAAAAAGAAAAGGAGACCGCAAATTAAAAATGTGTTGTCAAGAAGAGAGTGAGTGATTTGGGAGACCTCGCTCGCTCACTCGCTTTCCCCTCCATCGCTGCTGTAATCCAGAGGTTTCGGTCAAGGTGGGGGAAAAAAAAGCGATGGGAGTCAGATGAAAGGAAACGGATGAATGGATGAACGCGAGACGGAGGTGTGGTCAGGCCACAACGCCACGCCCCGGGAACTCCGAACATCCCTCGCCCCGGACACTGATGACGAGGGAGGTCAGATGATTTGCTGTGTCACGGCGATGCAGACAAACTCGCACGAACACACACACACACACACACACACACACACACACACACACACACACACA
>CALSCE010010855.1:4413569-4455274 GCA_943593645.1 Bovichtus variegatus | reverse complement strand
ACACACACACACACACACACACACACACACACACACACACACACACAAATGCATAAACACACACAAACTCACGTCGAGACAGAGCCAGCTAAGTACTAGTGTACCGCTGCAGGACCCAGACGTGCTGCAGAGTCAAATCGAGAGCGCAGACACACACTCTCTCTCAAACACACGCACGCACGCTCACACCAAACTCGCTGACACACACTCCGCTCACACACACTCAGCCACTCTCACAGCTGCACTCTGCTACACTCAGACTGTCTGATACAACGATCGTTTTTTGGGGGCATTGTCTAAAAGCCAGAGGAGTGGGAAGGAGTGGAGAATGAGAGCAGAGGAGAAGGAGGGGGAAAGGAAAGGAAAGGAGAGCAGAATCAGGAGATAGAGAAGTCGTCAACAGAGCTTTTCGCTCTTTTGCAAAAGTCTTCGTCCTTGCACTCGTTGGTTTCCATCAAAAGGGCATTCGACGTACGACGAACGGAGGACGGACACTTTCGATGTTCGGCTTTTCCGGGAGAGGACGTCTCTGAGACCTGGATCGGTTTGCAGCAGCACAGCACTGGATATACTGCAAAAGAAGAAAGACAGTTTTTTTTTCCTTTCTATTTTTTGGGAGGGAAGTAGCATCAGAGTTTGGAGTTTGCTGGGTCGCTGTGGTTTAAAGCTGAAACGTCGATGGCTGCGTCCACGGAAGAATCGGGTCTGGAAAAGAGACAGAAAGCATCATGACGAAGTTAGGCAGCGAGTGGAGAAAGAGGCACACAGAGTGTGGAGAGCGTGTGTGTAGGAAGGGGAATGTGGAGGCAACATTGCATGAAAATTTTCCCCCAAAAAACTCTGTGTAGTGCTGCATATCACGAGGAGAGAAAGACGACTGCAGCGCCTATCTCCCCTCGATCTCCCGCATTTCTACCTTTCCCTTTCCCTCTCCCGTCTACGTGTACATCTAGACCCACATGCAAACAACATACGCTGACTAAGCTTTCGATGGTACACAGACACCTCATATCACCCCGCACCCCCTTCCTCCTTCCCCCTCCTCCCTCCTCCTCCTCTGTTGCAGACACATCCTCCTCCAGGCAGGTCAGGTCAGGCGGCTGGTTGTGTCCTCACGTAGCCCAGGGAGCGGTGTCTTCGGCTCGGCGGCAGCCGCTGCAGGGGTCGATGAGGACCAGGCGTGGAGCTCTGAGGCTCTCTGCAGCTCCAGACAGGCTCCAGACGCACTGACCTACATCAGTCTCAGTCAGACTGGGAGAGAGATGGAGAGAGAGAGAGGGATGAGGTGGGGGTGGGGGGTGCAGAGAGAGAGGGAGAGAGAGAGGAAGGGCGAAAATGATTGAAAGACTGGTGAGCAGGCAAACGGGTGGAGAGGCTCGGTTTGCAAAAATAACATTTATCAAAAAAGGTGCAGAAGGGTGGCAGGATACAGGGGGGGGGGGGGGGGGGAATTAAAATAAACTCTTAACCATCCTTTCACACTAATAGCGCCTAAAATCCCTTTTTGTCCTCATCATTTTGCTAATCTGTATCCTCGTCTCACTTTTCCCCTTTCGCATCTCATCTCTCCCCATGCATCCTCCCTCTTCCTCTCTCCCCCTCTCCCTCTCTTTCTCTGCCTGCTTTGCCTGATTTTCATCATATACCATCCGAAACGTCTCTCACTGTGGGAGGATTAGTCCGTCTCTGGCTGCCTGCTTATCTGTCTGCTCTGGCTTTGGGCTGCAGAGGGAGAGGAGGAGGCGGTCGGGGAGGAGGTGTGTGTGCGCGGAGGGGAGGGTTTGGCATCTCTTGCTCAGTTGTTGTGGCTATATCAGCTCGACTCAGCTTATTGCGAGTGTTTTATTGCTGGAGTGGAGCAGCATAGTCCCTGCAGTGCGGCAGGACTGAAAAGAGAACATTTTGTACTACTGTGCGTGCGTGCGTGCATGTGCTCAGGCAGGTGTGGATACGTGTGTGCATGGCAATTTGGCTTGCATCGCCTTTCACGCTAACACTGATTGTGTCCGTTCCTGCAACGTGCGTCTGACTGGCTATGTGTGATCATTACTCCCCAGTGCCGGCATCGACACTAAACGCGGATCAATACCAATAGTGAGGCAGATAGATCAGGCTAACGTTAGCGCGGCTCCCCCGGGACCCCATGTGGTGGCGGAAGTCAGTTTCTGAAGCAACATACCTCAGTCCCACTAACAATGTCTTTATCCTGAGGTGAACATCCATAGGCCCCAGGGAGCTGGGGGGTGGGCGAGTATAATAGATGGTACAGTAAAAATCTAGCTGGGTCACTGGATCCTGGTAAGGTCAGTGACTCACAAAGAGATTTGAGAATTGAAGATGGGCCGTGTTTGTAAAGGGTTAGTTTAGTTTTCTTCCATAAAGCCTGCCTGATTTATTGGGAGCTGTCAGTCTTCGTAGGTTCATTTATAAAAGGACTAACCCCTGTTTTATGGTCGTGGACATATTAGAAACAATTGGTTTGCTAAGATTGAAGAGATCAGAGGCAATCAAACAAAACATTCGGTGGAGAAAATCCTCCATCGGTACCTAGACACAGTTTCCTCTCACCCTCAGTCACACAAGACGGCCTTAAAAAACCTTTTTCACATAAATCACTGGCCAAATACAAGGCTATTTGTTGCTATAATCAGTCCCAGAATCCTATTTTTCTTAGTGTGGAAGGTCAACACATAAACATACATTTAAAAATGACACGTTGTGGTTTTACCGGGAGATGAAAGGTGAGGTCGCCAGTGGAGACTGAACTGCACCCGCTAACAATTAGTTACAGCATGTAACTACAACTTGTCATTTTCACATTTATGTTTGTGTCCGGATTGAACAAACGAGATACGTGTAAATGGTGACCTTTAAAGGTCCTGGCAGCCTCATTTCTCAACTTTATACAGAGCCAGACAAGCAGTTTCACCTTGTTTCCTGTCTTTATGCTAAGCTAAGCTAATCACCTCTTTTTCATCCCAAACTTAGAGCACAGACATAAGAAACGTATATATCGACTTTGTCCTCTCACTCTTGCAACAAAGCAAATGTGTCCAACCAATCCAGCATTTATAAAAGTGAAATTTTGGTCCGAAAATTGATTCATTTCAATGGGATCGCCACAGTCGGTGGATTTGCTAACAGAGACAACATTTTCACAGGGCTTTCACGTAAAGTTCGACTTTGGTAAACTTTGACACTAATTTGGCAATTAGCAAACTCTAACTAATAGCAACATGTTCTTGACCCTGCTTACCCTGTGGTCGTTGTGGGCTTCGTTTCGGTCATTTTGCCTCTCTGTGCTAGTTTTGCATCTCTCTGTGTACATTTTGTGTCTCTTTATGAACTAAACAGTAACTCCAGACAGAGGCTCTGGACTAGGGCCCCCCTAACCTGCTGGGCCCATGGGCCTGTGCCCAGTAAGCCCCCGTCCATGCCCGGGATCAACCATTTTGTGAGAAGGCGCAAACAAATTCTGCTGTGCCATATTGTGGTGCTACTGAGCAGCTACTTAGTTACAGTGCAGAATCGTGTCCCAAAATCAACACCATCTTAGTAAACATCAGGGATTTGAAGGGGCTGTTTGCACTTGGGACAAAAACTAGGAGTGTTATATATATTTTTTTTTACAAAGAAATTACTTGTTTGAACGAGTAAATGGCAGCATGTAACCTCAATCCACTCGAAACCAAACAATGGTACAACTTTTTTGGGGTGAGGGGTGGATTGAAAGAGTTCTCGGTTCATTCCATATGAAATGTGAACCATCCACTTAAATCGCAAAAAAAAACCCAAGAGCAGCTTTAAAAACAGCAACTGGCCCATACTGCAGCTTATGTCTATGTTTCTATACAGGATGGTGAGAGAGAGTGTGTTTCTCATTTCACATGGCACATTCCCTGCTGCCTGATTATGGCTGAAACTCCGGGCTGCTGCAGCCAAGTTTCAAAGTCAGTCCAGATCGAGACAGATAGAGATGTCACTGTGTAGATCTCTTTCCAATTACTGCTGGAGAGGGAAGTTATCAGGTCCAGATGCAAAGAAAAGTGGGTCACCACACTAAACATGTGCCAGACCCTATACTTCCCCATATGTACAGGGACCCACTGCTTACACTAGTGCACAAATGTACACTTGCCAAGTCAGACCGTTTTCTTCCCCATCTCCCAAAATAGTACAGAGTGGCCTGAGAGTGAGTGTGTATGTGTGTCTGTCTGATTCCATCTGGTGTATATCTTACTTCTGCACATACATCCCAGCCTGTATGCATGGCTCCCCCTATGCTAAATCTCACAATTTGATCACAACTACAGGGTGCGTTTCATATCTTTCATGTTTTCCCCCGCAGTCTTTTCTTAATGTCCTTCTCCTATGACATTCAAAGTAGTAGCTGCCTTAAACCCCCAGACCCTTTCAAGCTGTGTCTCTGCCATCACAAACAACTGAAATCTGACAGCGGTGGAGGAGCGTGGTTTGGCCCACAGATCTTTTTAATGGGGAGTTTACAGGCAAACAAGCAGTTTTTTTTGTTTTGTTTCACTTAAGGGAATTTAGTGTTTCGGTGCTACAGAGGTCATAAGGAATTTGTTGGGAAGGGGCCAGTTCCATTTCAAGGGGATTCAGTATGCGAAGCGCTAGAAAAGTGAGCCACGGTATATCATCAGAAATGGCTCAAATAGCCTCGGGCAGAGTACTATTTGTGTGCATAGATGTATTTAAGGCCAAGAGTGCTCCGTCAAAGCCCTCCCAGAGTTTTCCAAGTATTTACCAATGTGACCTTTTTCTCAGAAAATAAATGCTCTGCTACCCGGTCGAAATCAATGACACACTCTGTCTTCCATGCCGCTGCCTTCCGCTTTTTTTTTTCTTTTCCTTTGCTTAACACTTTACAAGTTGTGACAAATTATGTTGCTGAAAGCGCAACAAAACAACAGCAATATCTAGATGAACCCAAGAGCATGTAAACACCCGGGCGCAGGCAAACACACACCACTGGGCCGGCTGCGGAGGGTAATATGATTGGACTGGACAGCGAGTGTCAACCCATGGGCCAAATCAGCTGTGTTATGATGCGTAATCGGTTGGCTGTCTGAGGGGGTGTGTGCGTGCGTGCGTTTGTGTGTATGTCACACTGCCAAACACACGGGTAATTCCCTAGCCATGCCCAGGGTGCATTGCATTGATTAGTGTCTGAGTGTTGGTCACATCTTCAGCTGATGATGTAGTGGTGTGTTGCTGCCATGACAGGTGGACCCCAAGAGAGGCTGCCTGTTTTGGTTGTCTCCTTTCCTTCCTGTGTGTATGTGTGTGTGTGTGTGTGTGTCCACTGTCATAGTCAGTAGTCATAGTGGTTCACGTGACCTAAAAGAAGTGCATATTTAACGGATTCATTGTGGACAGGGAGCGTCCGATGTTATTCGACGCGACAGTCAGAAGCTCGCTTGCTGACACGGTTAAAGAGAAAAAACAAACTCTAGCGTTGTAGTTTTTAGTTATGCGTTGTGGAAAACATGGCACTGTACTTTCATGAAGTCACATGGTATTTCGAAAATAGCTATCCCGAAAGCGAGCGGGAAATGTAGTTGAAGTAGTGCTACTGGTTGTAGCGCCGCTACTTACCAACACTGTAACTCAGACGGGTCGTAAACAAGCCAACAGTTAAGACCGGATGTCACAACTACTTAAAGTGAGCAGTCAATCCAGTAATGATCCATCATCGCTCCACCCTCTTTCTGCTCCATCACACCACGATCGTTCAAACCAGACGACGAGCACAATTTGTACAGAAAAAAAGAAAATGCAGCGATGTGGCATTTTACCCCACTACTAGTGGAACTAATGTTGCGACCGGGAATTTACATGATTTTTAAAACTGCTACCCAAGAGCGACAGGAAAATGTGATGAAACTTGAAGCGCTGCCATTGGTGGCATCATTACTCCCCACAACTGCAGTGAGATGATTAGCATCACCACTACAGCAAGCATGTTGGGACATTTTAATTCTGCCTTTACAAACACACTAAACAGCCGGTTCAATTGATATGTCCCCCCTCTGCTGTTGGCTTATCTTGCAAAAAAAAAAAAAGCTGAGGGTAAAGTGGATTCACGCTCATTAATTTGACCACTGCAGTGCAGTGTGTGAGATGCTGAAATCAAACAATTGCCAACGCGAGCAAAGCAGAGGGGAGCGAGTCTGTCGGTTTGTTACACAACACTGAGTCAACGGTGTGGAGCTGTATGTACAGTAAGAGCAGACTGTTGGCACACAGAGAGAACAGGTGCAATAAACAGTTTTCTGATGATTTTAATGTAAGAATGTGTGTGTCTGTGTGTGTGTGTTGGAAGGAGAAACAACCAACCAGTTCACATTGGCCCAGACTGACCCAACAATAATAACACCAGAACGACGCAGAGGCCTTGAGGGATTCCACAAATAGAAACTTTCAAGGAGGAAGGAGGAGGACGAGGCAGGGAGAAGAATGCTCAGACGAGAGAAAGAAAAGGCTTGTCTGTTTTTGTCACTCACATATGTGTGTGTGTGTGTGTGTGTGTGTGTTCATTGCTGCAGAACAGCACATTCTAGTTTTTGCCTCCATACTTTACACTTGCTGAATGTCTCTACATGTCAGACTCTTCTCCCCGAGCTCTTTGTTGCTTTTATAGCTCAGGCGGTCTTATCTAACCGGGTCCCCTGAGAAAACCAGAGAGCGAGAGCGAGAGAGAGAGAGAGAGAGAGAGAGAGAGAGAGACAGAGAGCGAGAGAGAGACAGAGAGAGAGCGAGAGAGAGAGAGAGACAGAGAGGAACAGAGAGAGAGAGAGAGAGAGAGAGAGGAACAGAGAGGCTGCAGACTGTAGAGAGCATGCAAGGGAAGCGGAAGAACTGAAAGTCATATCAATAGCGCTGCAAAAACATCCATCCTAATGAGTCACCTCGTCTACCCTCAGTCTTGGAATATTACTTTATTCTTAGAAAAAGAAGAAAAAAAAAGCAACAGTCCTGACAATCGAGCTAGTGTAGAGCAGAAATTGCTTTAAGGACACGTTTTCTTTTCTTTTTTTTTTTTCTCTCAACATATTGGTGCTTGTTTGTAGAAAATTGCTGGAGGAAGCAAAACCGCTTTTATAACAAGTGGAAGCAGATGCATAGGTAAAATGAGCCAAGTTAGTCAGACATTTTAAAAGAGGGGGAATTCTAAGATAGTAGCTCATTAAAAAAAAAAAAAAAGAAGCGGTTTATGCAAAATTGCCAGGTAAAAATGGAGCCCTGGGGCAGTGGGTACTGTTGACTCAGACTATATTAGACTTCCCCAGAGATTAGGATGGTGTTAAATCTACTGTAAAAGCCAGCACTAAATCCATATTTCTACGATGGACAAAGTTGGTCGGCAATCGTAATCTACCATGCATTATTGTACTGTATACAGTATTGTACATTAGACAGAGCTAATTGCTAAGGCTATGGCCGTAAGTCTGAATTATACTTTATATGTCCTCAACAACAATGCTCAGTGTATTGTAAATTTCATCATCTGCCCACGTCTGCAAGTAGTGTATTAACCCGATCTTATTCGCACCTCTCATAACATGCAGACGCTTGGTCAGGACCTCTTGTCTTGACGCAAATACGTCGGCGTCGACTTCTGGTTTCACACGGCGGCCTCCTGGATGAAAGTCCTGTGCTTGTTTGGACTTTGTCATTCTTTATACGGAGACTTCCGAAACATTTGTTCTGCGCGTCTAATATTGCCGTGGATGGGTTTACATCAGATTTGGTTGAAAGCCCAGTGCGTGTTATACAAAGCGTCTGTATTTATTACATTTTACAGGAAAGATGAAGTAGACTGGTTTTCCTGTCAGGGGTGGAAACTGATATCCCAGGTCTAGATAGTGTTTGGTCTTTTTCCCTTTTTTGCGGCAGGGGATTCCCCCCTTTAGCTGCCCCCAGCCCCGGGGGGGGGGGTGGGAGGCTGGCCGTCAGAGATCATATCCCGCATATCATATATAAAATGCTCTCACAACATTACTAATCTGTTATCTCTTTAAGCATCTTGTGACCCTCTGATGGAGAGTTTGGGAACTTCTGCTCCAAACATTAACTACTCAAGGGGACCAGTGTACCACATTCGTAAAAAAAAAGAAAAACCTCTTAGATATCATATTAGAAGAAAAGGGTAAATATTGTGATGAGATTCAGTAAAAAAGTTAAAAAAAATACACCCTGTAAGAGATTACACTTTTTGCTATTCATCCCGGCTACTTTTGCGGATTATGAGTGCTCTTTTCTAACAGCGAACTTTACATTCACAAAACAAATAACGGGGTTCAATGTGAAGGCTCGGTGAAATGAATGCTGTGCAGCCACAGTCAGGGGCTCCGGCTAACGCAGCTTCAGGGTGCTCCCAAAGACACGCTGTCCGCCAACTCACCGCGCCGGTCAATCAGAAACATGCAAGCGCTTCATCGCTTCCTTACAATAAAGTTGATCTTACATTTTTCCCTTCTCCGTGCACCTTTGGAAGTCGGCGACGTTGTGCTAGAAATACCTACTCTGATCCTGCAGATGATACCTTATGTGTGTCACCCTTGTGCATTGTGCTAATTTGACTATTTATTTTTACTTCGCAAAGTGATAGATAAAGTGCAATAAAATGTATACGTCACCTTCTCACGGATTCCTTTAGCAACACGCCCACATACGTGTGTGTGTGTGTTGTGTGTGTGTGTGAGTGTGAAGTGAGGACAGTGAAGGCACTGCAGGAACAATCAGACAGCTATCACATGCTGACGGCTCTAAATATCTGCATGTTCCCTCCTCCTCGCGCTGAGATGCACATTTATGTTAATGCCACACTACTGTACCGCAGTGTTGCCTCAGCATCACATTACTGGAGCGTGATGTTCCCTGCTCCAGGGCCAAACTCTCTGACTCCCTGTGTGTGTGTGTGTGTGTGTGTGTGTGTGTCTGTTCTCCAAATCTGTTTGCAAACTGCTGAGTACAAACCAGGGAGTGGGTTCACACTGGATTAGCTCTGCGTTGGCTAAACACCAGATAGCAGAGATAACGGCGTCTGTGCATGTACTAGGTGTGTGTGTGTGTGTGCGTGCGTGTGTGTTGTGGAAGGGAGGGGGGCAGCTGATATCAGCAGGAACAGGGGAAAACACTGATAAGGCTTTTTTCAGGATCTGCAGTTCTAATGGTCATGACGGTTAGATGCTAACGAACACGGCTGATGTTTATTGACCTTTACTGTAAAATCGTGTTTACAGAAAGCAAAGAAAAAGGAAGGAGGGGAGGAAAGAGAGAAATAACAAAGGTAGAAAGACATCAATACAAAAGGGAAGGTGGGAAGAATTGGGGAGTAAGGAAAGAGGAAAAACAGAGAAAGAGCAAGAGTGGATGCAAAAAGGAAGGAAGGAGAAGAGGAAGGGAAAGGGGAGAAAGACACAGAAGACAGATGTAAGGGTAGCAAAGGGATATATTAAAATGGAACAAAATAAAACAAGGGAAGTTAGTATGGGGGAAAAGGGGGAGGAATGAAAGGTAAGATATGACCAAAAGAAAGGAATATGGATGACTGGGAGAAAATAGTAAGAAGGAAAGAAATAAGTTAACAATCAAGCAAAGAAGAAGTAAGAAATGACGGGCGGGAGGGAATAAGGAAACATGGATGGAAGGAAGGAAATAAGAATAAAGGAAAAAAGTAAGTAAAGAGTCCCTCAACAGGAAACAGATTCTCAGTTCCTTCACAGACTTTCCCTGTTTTCTTCCACCCACCAGCTGCAGCCAAACCCAGTGGGAGGAAGCCGTCATCTTCACTTTCCCTCCTTTCTCCTTCCTCTCTTTCTCCTTTCCTCCATCTTTTTCTCCCCAGAATTAAACCCATCAACATGAGGCTTCAAGCCCTGTTTTTCGTGGGAGGGGAAGGTGAATCTATAAAGGCTTCGCCTGTTCCCCAGCCGATCGATTGATGTCAAAGTGTTTAACTCACAAAGGGCTGCATAAACGGCTCAGCAACCCGCAGTTTATGCAGAAAAGCATGCAAGTCTTTTACAGGACTCCATTGATGTTGCTTGTTTTACCTGAGAAATAAGACGCTAATCCCCTTGATGTGCACCAAACGGAGAGGAGGTGATATCTGCGGGGGCGAGAGGGGCAGACCTCCTGTCTGTCACCTCCGCGTAACACAAACAAAGCTGTCTCTGCTTGGCATCATAGCCAAGCTGCATGAACCAGGAAACGCAACGCTGATAGATCTCCTGTAAAACCATCAGGATCTCAGAAAGCCAACGTATAACAAAACCAACGGAGCTGTTGAACAATCTTATTGGCATATGAATTATGGCACTAACTTTATGGCAGAACTACTTTAAAGAAACAAAAGCATTACTAAGAGGATTGGCAGCCTCTATGGCCCTTTACGCTGCATGCTATGTACACTGTGTTACATGTGTAATTAGGTTTGCTTTAATAGGGGATCTGCTGAATTGCTCTAAGGCACAATAGCAGTTTTAGGACCGTTTTTCCATTAGAAACAGAGCAAAAGGTCTCTGAAAGCCTGTTTTCCATCAAAGGAATTTTTCCAGGATTTATTGAAGGAACTCAGGAATCCTCAGCTTGCTCTTATTGCCAGGTCACCGACGACTGTGGCTCAGGAGGTAGAGTGGGCATCCACCAATCGGAGGGTCAGTGGGTCGATCCTGTGGTCAACATGTCAAAGTGTCCAATGGCCAACGGTGTGTGAGTGTGTTTGTATGGTATGAACATATGGTAATCACAAAGACTGGTCTACAAGCGATGGACCAAGCTCTCAATTAATGTCCACATTAGTCATCAACTTTCAGGTCTCATGTGAAACCTGGTCAGTACTCTCTGATGGCCCAGGAACTACTGAGAGTTTGCAGTGCCACTTACCAGTTAAACATAAAACTGATTAGATCATTTATAAGTGTTTATAATTTATAAGCAACCTCGGTTGTTTCCCCGACTCAGACTGCAAAGAATCTGTGTGTGATACCCAACTGTCTGCGACAGCCCGCTCCTGCAGACACACTCTTTACAACATCAGGAGGATTCGTCCCCGACTGACCCAGAAGGCGACGCAGGTTCTGGTCCTGGTTTTTGTCATCTCACGCCTTGACTACTGCAACTTCCTCCTGGCTGGACTACCTACATGGGCCAAGCGATGGATGTAAACTATGCAGGATTTTAAATACTTAGGAAGGAAAGGCTTGATGCTGTATACACAATGCGCTTTGGTAAGTAGCACTGAACGTAAACATAACTTTTGTTTCGTGGCTGCTTTAACTAAAGTGGATAAAAAAAAAAAGCAACGTCCTCTTGGCAACAGGAAGCAAGAGGACGTCCTCGCCAGAAAAATGGCAGCATTTGTCGCTTGTTCAACCGGCTTAAAATGAGCTATCTTTACATTCAGTAACAAAAAGAGAGTAGTGTGATGTTATTATACCTCCAGGGAGATGCGTTTTATTTATTTTTTATTCATCATCAGTAGTTTTAGTTATCTCAACGAAAAATGGCGTAATAATACCAAAACAGCGAAAACATTCAGAGGGTTATTCGGCAAATTACAAACAACTTATTTTGTCATTTAGGTATAACGTTCGTTGGAAATATACAGTAGTTTTAAAAATCTTTAGGAGAACCAGCACTATTGGCTTCCAAGTACTTGATGTCTTTGTCACCTTCACACACAGACACAGACACACAGACACAGACACAGACACACACACACAGACACAGACACGCACACACACACACCTTTATGTGTGAAAATGGGCAAAGGGAGGGCTTGAGCCTCTACCAAATCCCTAAAAGCTGTCATTGACATCAAACACTGTAAATTCTTCACAGTGAAGTGCCTCCGCTGAGCGTCAGAGCGGCCCGTCTTTACTTTTCTATAAGTTCCCCTTTGATATTGGCTTCTGTAGTCCAGACCCTGCACTCCATAAGGTAAACCAGGGCTCTTCCAATTCATACGAAATGAGCTAAGAACCTAAAGGTGTACTACAAAAACAAGAAATCCTTTTTTTGAATTTTTGATTTTTATAAATCACAGCCATTGTCAGAGCAGCTGTATTTACGCTTACTCAGTGAGGAACTGTTAAAAATATAGAAAATATATAAGTGAATGTTGAATCTTCATACGGCAAAAAGAGGAACTCTGGCGTATACATATCAGTCCACAGAATGGTCATTTATCAATTTAAATAGGACATTCATTTTCCTGAAATATGTGTAATTTATATGAGTGGTGTGGGATTGAGTGTATCTATCAGTGTCAGAATGACATGTGTGGGGTGATAATCTATTCTGTGACCCAAATTTATGTGTTGAAAGACTACAAAACCGCACTCCAGCCCTCCCATCCGATTTAACAGCTCATCACTGACGGTACGAGACTCTGCATGTGTGTGTGTGTGTGTGTGCGTGCATGGGTGCGTGCGTGTGTGCGCGTGTGAGGGAGAGAGTATGATAAAAGGAATGTGTTATCCATCTCATCCAGAGGAGATGTTTTGAAAAGAACTCTATTATTAATAAATGCATGAGAGCCAACAGAAAAAGGAACGGCTTTGCAAAAATAAAAAGAGAGGGAGATAAAAAAAATAAATAAAAAAATCGCTGCTTGCTTGTTAGCATTCTCTTAGACGCTGCTTGCGCTAGGAGCTACGTCCTCAATGAGAGACATATTATCTCTGGTCAGCTTTCCTATCTATTATTCACAACTCTGTGAGAAACACTGGTGGCGAGATCAACAGCAGTCACTTACAATATATCCCCGAGCAACGCCAACCTATTCATGTGCAGAAGAAATCTTAATAACCACGGATGGAGATGGTGGAGGGGCTGCAAAGTTGGCAAAAAGCTTGGGCTTTGATTTTCAAGGCTGGTATGGATTCAATGCAAACTAAATTAAGCAAAAAACAAAAAATGGTGTGTTTTTGATGTATTATTCAAAAGCAGGTAATATATGGGCATTGTATATTGAAGACATTCAATAAAAGGGAATCTTGTTTGTCCTTTGGGGGAATCTCGTCTTGTCGTGTTGTGTTTTTTTGTCTATTTTAATCTTCAGCTGACTTTACAGACAACAAACAACTTCTGCAGCTTATTGCTTTGTTGAAACCTCCCAACCTTCAGGACACAGAGGCAAGAACGACACATATGCATACACGCGTGTCCACAGATTGAGGATTCACGTCTGAAATGTTAATAAATTCAAGGGGAAATTGCTTTGTGTTTATCTGTAATATAACAAAACACCTCGACTTTGATCCCTGGCACATGTTATAAGCCCACAAATTTCAAATGCTAATTCCCCATTGTGTATGGGCTTATTAGATAATGCGAACGCAATATGTGTCTTCCATGTGGACAATGAAATATGTGGCTTGATGTAGACAAACTCATCTTTATATTGAATATTATAAGCAACTGGCCATCTTCTAAAGATGCAATTACTTTTTGTATAAATAAAGGATGTGCTGTGTGTATTCATGTCCGTGTTTGATTTTCTGCAGATAAAAAATGTCAATAAAGTCACAGTTTGGAAAGAAAAACAGATGATCTGTTGGTTTGTGTACAGCTCCAACCTTATGTGCTTGTTAAGCTGCATTTCTAAATCTGGTTCTATGGAAACACATTTGGCTTTGAGTGCTGTCCTGGCAGGCAGAGAATATTTAACAAGCCAAATAGCCTTGCTTTTTAGGTACTCGGCTGCTGTCTGTTGCTATGCAACCGCATCCTCCAAATTGTCAGGTTCAGGGCCACGTTCCCCTCCTTTTCCTCCCCCTTTCCTAAAAAAAAAAAAAAAAAAAAAACTGCAGAGGGAAAGGTACTTTGTACACGGATTGAGGCATGCACGGTGCAGCACCACCCTCAGGATTCTTCATTTAAATAAATCCCAATATTTCAATATTTGAGTTCTCCTCCACATATTAAAATTTCTCAGAGCTGGTTGTATTTTTATCAGCTCACCTTTGTTCAGCGCACATCCTCTTCATTCTGCATTCAAGCCTTGCAATTTCTTCTCTTGCTCTCCCCCTTTTTTGGCAGTGTTCTTTTCATCAAAAAAAAAAATCACTCTCCTTTACTGTGCTCGTCTTTGTTTGTCACACACACACACACACACACACACACACACACACACACACACACACACACACACACACTACCCGTGTACATACTGTATGTCTGTGAGGCAGACTGTCTCTATAATTGGGTTATTCTTCTCTTCACCGGTCTGATGCACTGAGACACACTCGTGCACACTCTGGCACACACATGCAAAGTGTGCGTGCGTGCGCACACGCACACACACACACACACACACACACACACACAAACACACACACACAAACACACACACACACAAACACAGACACGACTTTGATATGTGGAGACGTTTTTGTACAGATTGTTGCTGAGGTAGGAGAAGCGCACCCATGCATGTGTTTTACTTAGGCCTATAAGGGAATGTAGGGCCCTCGCTGTGATTGGATACACAGGTTGATATCAAAAACGACAACACGGACGGCTTATTCTGATCGATGCTTGTGCATGTGCAACATCGCCTTTACTGCAGTGTCTTCAGTTCTGATTAGCCCTCACGCATTGTAACTTTGAAACCTCTCCAAACAAATCAACCAAATACATCTAACAGCATATCGTGACCATGTACAGTGTATGCGTTTTCTCCAGAGCCAGGGAACACAAATACATATAGACAGATGCACATGGGAATACAGTGATGAAAGGGCACATTTTCACAAGGTATAGTGAAGAGGGCACTCACAGGCAACCTACCCACCCCCCCTCACCCCATGTGCGTCTCCCCAGTCGTCTTCCTCCCCTCTCCATGTCGCTCTCCCACAAACCTGGATCTTGGTGAAGTGACCCTGTTTTAATGTGTGTTGAAAAGGTCGCTCCGGTCCTGTCCACTGATTCAGAAAGGCCTCCCAGGCCTGTATGCATGGCTGCGCTTTAGTGTAATACCTCCAGACACCGGGGACATTCACTGTTTACACCACTGACACCCCTCTTTTACACACACACACACACACACAGAGATAGAGAGAGAGAGAGAGAGAGAGAGAGAGAGAGAGAGAGAGAGAGAGAGTAAAAAAAACAAACTAAACACAAAATCAAAGGCAATAGCACGCCTGAGTGGGTGTCAAAACCTAACCGCTCGGGGGATTTAAACCTGTTTGAAATCATCCTGACACAGTAAACTGCACTGTGTGACGGACCATCCTTTACACTTGTGTTTTTTTCGGTTAATGAGGAAAAAGAGAGAGGAAAATAGGGCAACTGCGACCGAGCCAAAATGTTATACGGGGTGCCAACAAAGTGTGCACATTATGGCGAGATAAAAAAAAAAAAAAGAAAAGAAAAAAGAAATCCCTGCAAGCAGTTGATGGATGGCAGCAGACTGTACAGGGAGGTGGCCAAGCCCAACCCATTAGGTTTGTATGATGTTCATACAACTGAAACAGATTTGAAAACGGTTTCCATATCACCCGGACATTCAGCTTCGGACTTGAGGACACAGTGCAGGCAGCAGCTATGGACTCATATAGACACCGCCTCAACTTTCACTTTGACGACGTATTTACACGGATTTACTGTTCACTTTGCACATTGACATCTACAATTATGTTTCACACTTTACTAGGGCTGGCTATCTGTACGCAATTAGCCCAGAGATAAGTTGGTACCAGGTAGTATTGAAACTTCCCCAGTCAAGCAAGTCAAGACTCTGGTGCTGGCCGACCTGCAGAGAATGGATCAGCCACTTCCTACATCCAGGCCACGGTCTAACCTCACACACCAGCTCGCTCACTTCGCTCGGCCTCTGCCAATTGGCTCGCTGCTCCCTCAGTGCGAGCGGGACCCAGAGACCCCTCAAACAAAACCCGTCTGTTATCTGTTATGGTATGCTGGCCCCTAAATGGTGGAAGGAGCTCCCCATTGAAGTCAGGTCAGCAGAAAGTCTTCACACCTTCCGTCGCAGACTGAAAACCAGCCTGTTTCGACTGAACCTTGGTCAATTAAAAAAAAAATATTTATATATATATTTTTCCTTTTGCACTTGATCGGCTTATTTGAAGCTATTGGTTGAATTTTTATTTGATAGTTTCTCTTTGTTGCTCTGACTTTGGTTTGGCTCATTTGAAGCTCATGTTCTACACTTGTATGATTTCACCTATTTGAAGCTGATGTAATTGCAAGATTCTCGCTGTTTAGAGTCGTATCCTCATGATTGTTTGCACTTATTGTAAATCGCTTTGGACAAAAGCATCAGCTAAATGAACTGTAATGTAATGTAATGTAATGCAATGTGAGTCTGATCCGTGCTATGTTTCTGTTGCACTGGCCTTTAGATATTCCAGGGGCTTAAACTGGGCTAACTAAGAACACACTAAAAACAGATTTGAAGGAACATACTTGCATAGTTACATAAATGTTACAAACGAACCATGCTAAATGAACTGTAATGTAATGTAAAAGCGATACTTGCATTCGATCCCTTTTTGTAGCCAGCTCTAGAAAACGACGACTATTTGCAATGTTTTCAAAGCGCTCTGCGATCGTGTGACGTGCGATCGACCCCCTTAACGTGAACACTTTCAAAATGTATTAGTGTAGAAATCAGTCAGACGGAGTTGCGGTGGCATCCGTATACGTGATGGGTGACGAATGAAGTTGAAAAGAAAAAGAAAAATGGATGAAATCAAGTACCGTGTCGCTATCGGTGTCACTTTAAAGGGTACTGATACTTGTGCTGCTCCATTCATTTCTTAAACGACAGCCAGGCCTACGTCCTGCTTTGAATTACCCCACTCCTGTGTTTCAATGACATGCCACGTCCATGTGCTGTGGCTTTGATGGTGGCTGTACAGTGCAGTGAGAGCATTAGTATGTGTTAGCTGGCAGATGGGCTTCAGTGCTCCCCTGGTGCTCCCTGTAATGATGAGCCATGTTCCTGTTTATCAGACAGGACACACTCAACTCTCCCCTCATCTGCTTTTGTCTCAATCACCCATTCCTGTTCCTTCTGTCTTTATCGTTCTCCCTCTACAAGGGTGTGTCTCTTTTGTCACTGCGTGCCACACACACACACACACACGTGTCTCTTTTCTCCCTCAGGTGAGCGCCGTCTCCCTTCTATGCCTTCAAAAAAAGCAATCGTTGAGCATACGTGTGCACGCGCAAAACCCCTCAGACGCGGCTTTGGTCGCATGACAGCTTTACAGAGCTCTGAGGGGAGGCCAGGACTGCGCTGACAACACGGTGCGCTGCGTTAATTATCGCCCCCTCTTGATGCTACCCGCCAATTTCTGTCCCCTAAGGTAAGTCACAAAGTCCTTACAGTTGTGTAACACAGATGGTTGAGTTGTAGAAAGAACTACAGTGAAGATAACAATGATAGCTTTACTGGATTAGGTCGGCTGTTACTTTGCTGCATGTCACTAATTAAGCAAGATATTAACTGATGAAAAGAGTCCGTCGACAAACATCAGGTTTTTTTTTTGGGAGGCTGTTCCTAATGCTGATTATTTGTTTTTCCGCAGAGTTTCATTAATCCAGGTTCAAATCTAAAGCATTGCTCAGATGCCAACACCTTCAATTAAAGTCAGAGAAGGTCGCAGGTGTCCATGACAATCACGAGTCCCCAAAACCCACCAAGCACAGTTCAGTTTTACAGTTTAAAATTGAGACTATAGTTTTAATTTGGACTTTGAAACTTTTGAAAGAAAAACAGTGTTGTCTTATAAGTGAAAAGCTGATTTCAGAAGCAACAAAGCCCACGCTGCCTCAGCTCCAAACACTCAGGGATTTGTCCGAGACAACCTCACTTGGTCTGGTATGATCAGTAGCTTTCGCTGGCTATTGTTATCTTATGCCAGCAAAATATGTTTTTCTTATGTCTTTCAGTCTACTTACAGTAGGTAGCAAAGCTTATTAAAGTGAGTAACAGAGAACAGCTATTGTCAGAAATATTGTCAGTGGATATTGTTTATAAAATGTCAGAAAAATTGCGAAAAATGTCCACCCCAAAGTCCAAGGTGATGTCTTTTAAATGTCTTATTTTGTCAGTCCAAAATTCACAAGGTATTTGGTTTAATTTCATATAGAACAGAGAAAAGCAGGAAATATCCATATTTGAAGGGCTGAAATCCGCATTTTCTGACATTTTTGCATGAAAGTTTTTCTTTAACAATGAATCAATTATCAAAATAGTTACAGCTACACTGCAGACCTACTCTATGTCCAGTACAGTTTGTCTATTTGTCCGAACATGCGTGTGTGTCACGATTGTACACTCCCTCATGTCTCCCTATATGGCACACCGACATCACACATTTTCTCACCCTCTCGACCTCCATGAGCAAACTACTCCGCAGGTTCTCCCCCCCCCTCCCCCCACCCGCTCCCTGTAACAAGTAAACAGCCCGGCTTTGAGTGATTATCCAGAGAATATCCTGACATGCTTCCCCAGGCTACGCTTGAGACGAGCCATGGAGCTGCTGAACCCGTTGCCTTTACCTTTCCCTCCACGACACACACGCCACCCTCAGGGCTCCTACTTCTAACCACCATCACTGCTTACAGGAGCCAGGAAGTGGCCTGGTAACAAGTGCGTAAGGGTGCTACAGCAATCCGGGCAACAAAGCAGGCGATTGGAGACAGCGGGGAATACGGAAACAGTCGATTATGACAGGAGAGCTAAATTAGCATCATACTGGGACAGATGGTGGATGTAGCTGCGGGTTGAAACATATGGACATGCAAACTCGCAACGATTGGCCATCAATTCAAACACAACCTGTGCCGCGCTTCCAGCTTGTACACAAGAGCCTGCACACACATATGCGCATATACACACGCATAAAAACACACACACGCAAACACACAGTCGCCGTCTGTCACTTCAGTTACGAGGGCCTTAGGGCTTGAGAGATGTTGGGTGGACAGATGATGCAATAATGTCATATTATGGATCAGAGTAATAAATGTAGGCCACGCAGGCTGATATCTCTTTTTCTACGGTGTTAAACACACACCAAAAGAGTATTAGCAGCTGTGCGAGCAGAATCATACATGATATACGTGACAGTAATCTTGAACGATCTGAAAATGAAATGGGAGAAATGTGATTCGCCTTTGAAAGTCGAGAGGCGAGTTCCATTTTTATAATTGAGATCTTTCCTTCCTCTCTTTCTACCGTTTCCCCCATTCTTCTTCCTCAATTCGCCTCCTGTCCTTTTACAGAGTGTAATTGAGGGGAATTGATCGTAATCCATGTGTGTCTCCGTGATTGACACAAGCGCATTTAACGCCACCCCAGTCCCATACCATTTCTTACTCACACGTACACACCATTAAACACACAGGACCTATATATGTCACAACGATTGAACGCTCACTCCACACCTTCAATATATACAGAGGAGAGAAAAAGGCGAAGTGGAATCTAAAGCGAGGGGGCCGTCGCGGGGAGTGTGATGTGTTTGGCATGTATACGTAGAGTGGGTAACTGGCAAGGGCCGCTGTGCATTGGCGTGCAGCTCCAGCCAAGATGCCTGGGCCTCTTGCTGGGGATCTGGAGATGATGGCTTAGCCTTAGGCCTGGAAGATGGTGTGGCAGTTCCTGAACGTCTCATCACACACTTCCGCACGGCTGTGGAAGAGATCTGACATTTCTTACAGCGCTTCAGGTATCTGAATACGTCAAAATCCCCTCTAACAGCCGTGACATGAACATGACAAGAAGTGGGTGTTGGCTGATTGATGAAAGAATGGGAACAGGGGATGTAGGGGAGGATAAACCCAGAAAAAAAACTGGGTTTACTTAGCTTTTTAGTTGCAGGAATAGATTTTACCAACCTTTAAAGTGCTGCCATAAAACCTCATGACCTAAATTCATGCAATACATCAAAGTAAGAGGCATTAACTGCATGGAAAGTGGTATCAATATCTGATACGTTATAGGCACATGTCTTAGAGGGGAATACATTAATTATTTTCTAAATGGATAGCTGATTTTTATCCATATAATGAATGATGACTGGTCACAGTTCACATGTCTTTTCATATAAAGTTTCGGTTCACCTAAATCAAAAAAAACCCCACACAATATACTGTATATGTTGTTGCTTACACCACGTGGTGTCTAGATTTAAAGATTTCAAGAAATCCGACTCTAATGGGTTCAGCTGCCTTAAAGCTCGTGTTTGTCGGATGTCGAACATCGCTCTAAACCCGCTCCACCCACAGCTTTACGATGTGTAATTCAGAGGTTTGCGTCCAATCGATTTTTGGAACTTGAAATTGAGAATTCAACAAGCAAGCACACTTTATGCGTTAATTGGCGTGGTGTGCCAGAGGTGAGAAAGTAGGCAGAGTTTGGATTTCTCTACCAAGGCTCCTGCAAAGAATGTTTCATCATGGTTCGTTTGTAACATTTATGTAACTAGGCAAGTATGTTCCTTCAAATCTGTTTTTAGTGTGTTCTTAGTTAGCCCAGTTTAAGCCCCTGGAATATCTAAAGGCCAGTGCGACAGAAACATAGCACGGATCAGACTCACATCACATTACATACACGAGGATACGACTCCAAACAGCGAGAATCTTGAAAGTACATAAGCTTCAAATAAGTGAAATCATACAAGTGTAGAACAATAGCTTCAAATAAGTGAAATCATACAAGTGTAGAACAATAGCTTCAAATAAGTGAAATCATACAAGTGTAGAACAATAGCTTCAAATAAGCCAAACCAAAGTCAGAGCAACAAAGACAACCAATAGAATACAAATTCAACCAATAGCTTCAAATAACCCGACCAAGTGCAAAAGTAACATTTTTTTTATTGACCGACCACCACTGTCACGGTCATAATGAGGAGCTCAAAAAGTCTGAAAATACTTACAGCCAGAGAAAATCATCCTGACAGCATCGTATGACACTGACAGAAAAGCTACACATGTGTGGGAATTACGTTTTGCTTTAATGGAAGTGTTCTATGTTTTTTTTTTTCTTTTGCAAAATCGAGGGCTTAACATCACTAACAGGTCAAGTCTTCTTTTGGGAAACAGATGTTGAAACAGGGTTGAAGTGGGTACAGTTGCAACAATACCCCGGCCTAATAATAATTGTTACCACCAAATACAATGGAGTTGAAGCTCAAACTAGTGCATAAAGATATTTAAAAAAATTTTTTTTTCCCGTAAACAATGTCCCAATGACTCGGGAAAATCCATTGCTCTTGACAGTTTTCATTGGGACTATTTCTTTGGTTGAAAGTTTTGATAAAAAAATAAAAAAGTGAAATGATCCTACGCTACATATGCATTTGGAAAATATTCTCTGGCACACAGGACAGCAGCAAATACAAAAGGTCAAAAAGTCAAAAAGTAAAATTACACAAATAACAGCGCACATTCCACATCACCTCTAAAACTGCCAAATTACCTCTTCTAAATCTGAATCTCATTGGAAATGCATTGACCACTAGTGCACCTACATGCACTGTATACTGTATATATTAAAGTTTAATGAGCATGCATTACCAGTTTGCATTGCACCCAGAGATCAAACAGACTCACTCACACACACACACGTCCACGGATTTGGCAGACCGCCCCGGCCATGTGTGGGAAATATAAATAAAGAGATTGAGGAATCAAGGCATAAATGAGGCTCGACAGTCCTTTCTCTCACAATCCATTTCCCCATTACGAGGGGGGACACGGGCACCGAATGATCTCCCTCCATCTTTCCACTGGCTCAGAATAGAAGTAGACACCAGCAACAATACTCATTTACCTTCTGTCTATCTCATACAAACAAAGATGCAGGCTGCCATTGACCCCCTGCACACATTTCGAAAAAACTCACTCAGCTACTGAGGAGGACCGAAGGTAACTCGCTTGAACCCAGTGGACAGCTTCCAGCTTATTTCAGACCGAATTTGATATCATAAACACATCCAGTTTGTTTACGGAACCAAATCCTTAGAAAAATGTGGAAATAGAGAGAACGCACTGGAGTAAACCGGGAAATGTATCGAGGAGACGCAGGAGAGCCGTGACCTGGCAGCGCTCACCCTTACAGATTATGGCTTGACATTTGGAGTCAGAACCAGTGAAATGTCAGACGGGTTATGACAGGAATGGTGATAGGCAGATTATGACTGACCTCTGACCTGGAAGTTCTGAAAGGTCACCGCTCATTCAGCCATCTGTGAGCTGATGTGCTTTCAGATCACGAAATGAAAGGTGTCCAAGCCAAATGAGGATACAGAAGAAAGTTTGCCAACACCAACATTTCAGAGCAGAAAGATTCGGTTCTCACACAGCACACACACGGCTAATAACGGCGGGGACTCACCGCTCAAATATCAGTCATTTTCAAAACAATAGATCCTTGATTTCAGACAGAGTTACACAAATGCAAGCTTCTCATTTCTGGCCCATGACTGGCCATTTTTTGGCAACTGATTTTAACAGCTGTAACTAGCTGGCAATAATTAAACTAACATTAGCTTCATGTCTTTTTTTCCAAACTTCCGTCTCTGGCCTTCTTTTTAATGTTTCCATATATATATATATATATATATATATATATATATATATTAGTCCGAGTGTTCCATTTCATAATAACATAATCTTATTTAGGTGCTTAGTTTACATACAGACGGGTTAGATTTATGCTTTATTGTTCCTATTTTAAAGCAGTGTGTTGCACTTTTAACAGGACTTTTAGCTTACAGCTTTTAGGATGAGCACTGACCAATGTGTTTGGCGAACGCAACGCTACCTCAAAAAGAGTTTGGCTGTTGTTACTGGAGTGTAAACTCCCCCAAATCCAATAAAGAGCAGGACAGAGCCGCTAACGTAAGCTGTGAGACTTTGATGCTGCAAGCAGCCTATAACGTATGCCCTAATGTTACTTCCTTACTTCTAATGTAGTACGGGCTTTGAAGTAATGCTGCTTCAGATTAGTCCTGTAGAGGTATAGGCTAGTTAGCCAGACATGCTAACACTTGCAGCTTAAGTTAGAGCAGACAAAGACACAGACACAGTTTAATCCATTACTTACTGGTTTTGGAAAAGCAAAATAAAGGAAACCGCAAAGGCCGGTTGCAAAGGTATGATTAGGCAGTTGCTGTTCAAGAGAGGGCTTTTGTGTATGGTGAATTGATTCCTGCTGAAATAAAATTAAAGTATGATGTGCCGTATGAAAGACCAAGGGAGCCTTTAACCACTTTAAGTTCAGCAGAGTTCAATTTGCAGGCCTTCTTTCCCTCAGCGCCATGATACTAACCAGATTACCTTCTGCTATTACGTCAGCCTCCAACAATCAATCAATCAAGCACCATTAGCACTAACCACTCTTTAATTAGTGATGCATTCAAGGCCTCGTCTTTGCCTTGTGTGCATTTGTTCCTGTGTGCGTTTAGTCATGAGTTTGCGTGACATCCACCCACAGTGAACGCTTCCAAACGCTAAACACTCTCATCATTGCAAAGCAATATAACACACAATCAGATTACGCTTTAAAGAGATCTGAAGCGCTACCTGTTTCACCTGGGGCAGTCCCTCGCCTTTATCTATAGAGCAAATTAACAAAACCCACAACGCTCTACCATCCAGCTCAGAGATCTCCTTTCTTGTGGTGCTGGATTTCCCATCACAAGACACTGAAACAACAAGGATCAACTCAAAAGCTTGCCGAAAAGAAAAGGAATGTGTTTCGGGCTTCTCTTATTGCTCATACAGCAAGGCATTAGCAATGCCTCTAATACACTATGAATGATCCTCGGCACAGACCGAGAAGGGGGAAACCATTCGCCTTTGGGCATAAAGACTGTGAGCTTTGATTATTGATTCACTGTCTCTCTTCTTTACACATAAGGTACCATTTCGACCTGAAAGAACTTGCAAGCTTAAAAAAGAAGAGAGAGAATAGAAGAAAGGCAGCGAATCCTTTGAGGGAAACACATGTCGGGGGAGTTAAACCCAAGCTGAATTGGAATTTAACAGTTTGGTGGAGTATAAGACGAAAAAAAAGAGAAAGAAAAAGACAACAGATGAACTTGAAGGTTCTGTTGTTTTACAGCTGTAAAATGTGAAAAAAAAAATATATATATGATAAAAAAATGTTTTTTGAAAGCAAGGATATTCATTTCTTACTTTAAATTTGCAAATGTACTCATTCTGTTTCTGTTAAGCACATGGTTGTTTCAGGGTAATTTATATGAGAATGTAAAAAAACAAGAGTGTTTCTCTCCTTAATTTATTATGTCTTTGAAGAGGTGGTAATGGTCTCTGTTTTTCTGATGTTGTGTTTGTGCATTTCCATAACAGCTCATGCCAAAAGATGAGAAAAATTTGCTGTTTTTCTTTTTATGGCCAAGGCTAAAAATACCAAGGATGTTGCAACACAGCGGCAACACGCGCTGTTTTTGATTGCCGATTTAAGCTGCCCTTAAGTAAAGTGCTGGGATCAGTTTTCCCCCTGAAAACAAACATCACAACCCACTGTAGGAGCCGGAGTTTAAAACTGACCAGATATCGGTGTCTCTGCGTGTATCCCCCTCAATTGTTTGTTGTGAAAGCAGCTGGGGAGGAGATTACAGTGCTCAAGAGCTCCCATTCCAAAAACCACTTGAAAAACAAGAAAATGGACAATCCCCGCTCCCTTGTAATGCAGAGATTAAAATGTATTCTCATTTGGGTGAGACGGCTTTTTCACGAAAAACATCAAAAATACCAAATATCTCTTCAGATTGTCAGATGTGAGTGGTGAACAAACCGTTGCTGAGCAGAACTGTTATTATGTTGTGTGTGTGTGTGTGTGTGTGTGCGTGGGGGGGGGCCGTCAGCGCAAAACCTATTAGTATGTCTGAGCCTGCATCTCCAGATCTTGTTACTCTGAACTGATGCAACAGGAATGCAATACAAACTCCCTCTCTATCTCTCTCTCCCTCCCTCCCTCCCTCTCTCTCCCCCAGCCTTCCTCTAGCTCTCTCGCCCACTTACTCGCTACCTGCACTTCGACTGCAGCTCTTCTTCCTCGCCCCCTGGACACACTCCTCTTTCTCTCTCTATTCGTTCCAATTCCCCGCTGAAAATCTCCCCTTCCCAATCTCTTTCTCTCAATCAAAATCACTGTCTCTGGGTGCCTTCTAATCTTTCCACCTCATCTGTTTTCCACCTCTTCTTCCTATAGCAAAAATATTTCTCCCCTTTGAAATTGTTTAGTGCTGTCCAGAGTTCCACATCATCTTGTGAATCACACCTTCAAACTAAAAATAGAGTTTGCTTCTTTGATGTGCTGTCTTCTGTGCCATTGTTCCTTTTTCACAATTACATTTCTTACTCTCCTTTTAATCTTGTGGCCACCTGATTTGATAACACGCCTTGAGTATGGTTATGACTGCTAAAGATCCAAACTGGAGCATGCTCATGAAAAAGTATAGACCCGCTCTCGATACAAGTGTTTGGGAGGAACATGAGACTATCCAGCCGCCAGACTCACTGGGTTTGTCCACATGTTGACAGAGTCAATAGCTCCCATTGATGGGAAATTATTTCAGCCCCAAAGGAACTGATAAATCAAAACGCCAAAATGTTTCAAGAGTAAATATCCCCTTCAAGAAAGAGGAAAAACTGTTCCATGTGTTGTTTCCTTCATCCTGCAGGTGTTCTTTTCTGTGAAGTGACCACACACCAGCCCGGGTAGGTCAACATGACCTTGCTGAGTGTAGTTCACAGATGTCACTTAAAAGGATTTCTGGGAAATTGAGTCCCAAAAAAACCCCCCATTTAGCTCTGGATTGAATATTTACAATGCAGCATTAAAATATGGTTAAAAAACTGTTTTGAATTGAGCCTTTAATGCCGCTGGACGCCTTTTAAATCTCTGTCGCTCAACAGGCGGTGCCGGGCTGCAACTCCACATCCCATTCACAGCGAACAGCAGCCCATCGCCGACTTTTAAGTATGTACCGCGTGTTGGAATGGTTCACAAGAGGTTCTGCGACTTCTGACAGTGCTTATTCCCATGAGGTCTCTAGTCAGGAAAACATAAGGGTAGATTGTTTTTGAACAACAACAACAACCCATGCTGGGATTTTTTCTGATGAGGACAATCTACGTGTGAAATTGTTGACATGACCTCTCAGAATTTGAAACAAGTAAACAGGGGTGACTAAGAATGCACCGATGCTTCATCTTTTTCGGTGTTAGTGGCAATATATACGCCGCCTGATTAGGCGGGATTTAAAGTTAAACAAGGGTGAGTGCAGTGATCCGTTCATAAGAATAGCTCTAGAAGTAATGCATGTTCCTTCTTATCTTAAGTCGATATGTCAAGTCACAATGGTGTCAAAGTCACGTTGACATGTGACATATCCATCTTCCCAGTGGGAAAACCAGTCAGTTTGAATCCTGCTGCACCTACAATAGACTCCCCTCTTTGTCTGGAGAGTCTCCCCACTGCAGGGATTTTACTAATACTCTGTATTCCCAACATGGATTGCCACAGTTTCCTTAAAGCATATGAATCCCCCTGGGGGGAGCATCCGCCCGACCCGCCTCCCCCTGTCACCACACCCCGAGGAAGCTGCTGCTCTCTCCCTGGGGAGCGCGAGACCCGTCTCCCCTACAGTTGGATAAGTTATGGAACGTGCCATCCCTCTCCTCGCTATTAATTCATTGGCTGCGTTGGCACTGGCAGGGCCTATATCTTTCTTTTTTTTTTTTTATTGACATGTATCTTAATATCTGTCTGCTGTGAAATGTATGTTTCCATTGTTAAGACCTGGCGTTTCTTTGTGATGAACTACTTCATCATATTCGCAGAGGCTGTGATTAAATGTGTGTTGTTTTATGACGATGGTGTAATTGAGGGAGGGTGTAATAAAAGTTGCCTGGGGCTTGTTTTTTTTTTTTCTTCCCTTTTCTTTTTCAGCTGGTGAATGTAGAAAGGGCTAAATAAGAAGTGGCGCTGCTGAAAATATAGAGGGGTTTCTCCTTACAACTCCCCTGGCACGCCTGCAATGCCACGGCGGCTCTCAGATTTGAAAACAGAGCAGGTATCACACACAACGGCCGTGAATTGTGACCTGTCTGGGGATTTGGTGAAATAACCCGACTGCAGAAGTCATAAATCTGGCTGAAATTGGTCTTGTTCGCGGCCAAATAAAGCACTCGAGTGCCAGCGCCTTTGCATTAGAATGTCTGCTCACCCTTGGTTGGAGAGGAGGGGGAGAAGAAAAAGCAGACAAACATGTAACATATAATTTGGGATATGCATTATACATGCTGTGTGAGCAAGAAATCATGTCACATAGCAGCACAAGGCGTGCACTGACATACACTGGCAGAAAATATAAAACCACACACGCACGCAAACACACACGCACACATCAGAAGCTAAACAATAGCAAGGAGGTAAATCATTTACCTAACATTGCCCTTGAGATAGTGTAAAATCATTTATATGAGGCCTAGACAAAACCGGGTACACAATATCGAAACAGAAAGCGAGTGTCACTGTCATACTCCAGCGCATATCACAGAGGCCACGAGTTATCAGCTTGTTATTGGGTTAACGCAGCTCTGCTATGCCGCGCTATCAGATCCACTCTGAGGAAAGTGAAATAGAGGCAGCGGATGTGAACGTGTGCTGAGGAATGAGATTTTCTCCAAACTGGGAAAATATTATGATACTGAGTCAAGAATTTCCACATTACAGAAAGATTTTCCGCTTCGGTTTTCCTCAGCCTTGCACATACGCATCCCCACCTCTGCCTTTGACTTTACTGTATGAGTGTAGGCAGCCGAGCCTGTCTTCAATTATTCACCTATGACGGCTTTTCAACTCAAGACGATCCCCCCCCCCCCCCCCCATGTCGCGCTTTGCTCAGCCCAACTTTCTCTCTCGTCCTTTTTTCTCCTTCACTTCTCCTTTCCGCCTCTTTTCACCCCGTGTCTGCCTTCCTTTCATGCCTCAAACCTTTCATCCTCTCCTGCAGCCGCCCCACCACCACCACCACCAAACCTCACCCGCCACCATCCCTCCCTCTTCACATCTCTCCCAATCTTGAGGTATCCCATCTCTACTCGGGCTTGACAAGTAATGGGTGTGTCTCTCCTCCTTTTCTCACCTCCACCCTCCAAACCCCGCTCCGCCATCACTCTTCCCGCCACACAATCTCCTCTAATGTCAGGGAAACCTGTAGGCATCCCAGTGCTACTTTTGATCATTGCTTTCACTGGGAGCCCTCATCGCCTTGCTCTGCCTTGGGGTGGCAAGGAGAGGCATAGAGTGAAGGAATGAAAGGCAGAACAGAGTAAAGTTATGTCAAGTCTGGCTGACATGTGCAGCCAGCCAGGCAGCTGCTGCAAAGCTGGCACATGCAGCTCTCAGCTATGAGCAATAAATAAACCTCCTGTTAGAGCTTTTGTATATATCACAATGTGGGGTGACATGCACGCTCTCTTTTATTGTGGTGACACACTTGGCGTTCAGGTGTAATTGAAGGGAAGATAATAAGGAAGAAGAAACGGGGAAGTGTCACCACTGTGCTCCCACACAGCACCCGAATCAGGCCAAAACTGTAGCAACTCAAACACCTCTGGTTTTTATATTGTTTATTAAAGTTCCTCCTCCAGCCGTGAAGTGCTAATTGGACTATGCTCGAATAGTGTCATGAGAAGACTTTCTTTATGCGACGTCAACACGTCTGGTGGTAGGTGGACAGAGAGTCATTTCAGAGTAGTAAAAAGACAGTAATGTGACGCATCTGATGGATGCTGATATATCTGATATATAGTCTAGAAAAAGAAATAAAGAAATGTCATCTGCCTTTGGAAAAGCATCAGTAAATCTCATAAGGAGGCAAAGTACTGACACGACTCCCCTTTGTCGGTATGTTTACACACGGGTTGTTCCTGCTGCGTTCTTCAGTCAGTCAGTGTTTCTGATGAAACAGAAATGGTATTTGAATCAATACAAGTGTCCACATTGATTGTGCGTGGGTGACCTGCACTCAATACTGTGCTGCTGCTGCTTTGCAGATGTGCTGCTCAAGTGACTTACATCAAGCACAAAAGGGTTTGATCAGGCATGAATTGCTGTACTAATGCCAACATTACGTTTGATGTTGCATTGTATAGTGCATTTACGGGGTGTGGACAGAGCCTGTAGCAACCCGCTAGATGGCAGCAAAATCAGGATTTATTAACCAGGCTGAAGTTACTTTTTAAATGCTGCATTAATCGACATACTGTATTTATACTATGGATCGAAAAATGAGAAAACTAATGTGAAAGGTGCCACTCATAGTGATGGATCTACAGAGAACTAGAAGGGCACTCGCAGAGCGCAGACCTCTCGCTATAATGAAAGTGAAACATCATTTGTGTATCCACCCCGTGTTTCGGATCCACTCCAAAAATCGAATGGGTTCTTCCTCGGCCCATGCTTCAGCCTTCCAACTAATTTCATAAAAGTCAGGCTAGTAGTTTTCGCTGACAGACAGACAAACAGACTGAACCGAAAACATAACCTCCTTGGCGGAGGTAATTATCACACGACACCGTAGTTCCCCTCAGCTCTATTGAACATCTTAGCGTCTTTCAGCTCGTTGTTTCCGTTTTACGTGACCCGAACCAATAAAGTTTCGGGCCACTTTCGCTGCTCAGTGAAAAAGTTCTGATGAACCCACTCGCCCAACATCAAAGATTTGACAGACAAAGTTGGCAACTAGCTGGTAAGTATAAAGAGCCATATATACATTTCCCTCAGGAGTCAGTGGAGAACAAAACTAAATTACATAACAAAGCAAACCAATGGTGGCCCAGTAAGCATCATCCATTGGAAAGCATTGCATCCAAAGCTATCATGCTAGCATTTTAACCAAGTGGCAACTGTACCACAGCGGAATTTTTGCTAAACTGAGAAAAATGTCACACATCATACATGTACTTGAGTTAATGCAGTGGGCTTCTATGCTAATGCCTTTGCTTGTTTGTCAGAAAACACCCTCCACAAAATGGAATTGTCATTCCATTGTCAGGAAGAACAAGGTCTCATTATTCTTTTCTTCATCGAAACCATAACCATGAAAAAAAAAAAAAAAAAAAAAAAAAGCGCACAGTTGGCATCGTATGCAAACTACAACACATTTCTAGGGGAGACAATTTACAGACATTTCTTTGTGCCAGGTGAACTTGCAATGTCATTCCAACTGATTGCATGATATATTCATTATCATAAGATGCGTTCGCCTTAAGCAAGTGTAAAAACGTTATTTTATCGGAGCTCTACTGTTTCCATTCAGCCCGTCTAGTTCAATACCTCAAAAAAGACTTGGAGAGAAGCCCAGTTATTGACAGCATAATTGCTAATGCTCTCAATGTTATGTGCCAAAGGGTTGAAATTAAAGAAATACACAAAACGATCTCTCGTGATTACCAATTTAAAGTGAAGATCAAACACCTGGCACTCAGGAAAGCGGGGTTTTTTTCATGACTGAAAATCAGTTGAATGAGTTGCTTCATCTAATACAATTCAAAAGAAAAAAGAGGGTGCAAGATATGTAAAGAGAAAAATAAGAATTCCCTTAAGCCCGGCCAGCAGTGTGGTGCGAGTAAAAGTTCACACAGCTCCAGCCACAGAGGCATTAAAATCTAACAGAGGTGTTAAACTTTGGACGACCCGCAGGACATGCTGCATAAAACAGCAGTAAATTATGCCAATGAGGAGAAGTGCAGACTGCTGGAAATAAAAAGTTATGGATGTGGCTGAGTGGGAGGCGAAAAGTGTGCACGTAAAGCCCTCTGCAACACACACACACGCGCGCACGCACACACACTCACAATCCTCCTCTGTCTGTCAGGTGGAAAGGTTACGAGACTGGCTAAGGACATAGTGATTGCCACAAACCCCGAGCCTCTTTATCACATTCCTGGAACAGGCTGCGCGTCGCCTTCACACTTCACAACGCATTGAGAGTTTCCTACAATGCAACGTTAGAAGTATTCGCGCTGTACATAAACTGCGAGGTTACATCGAGAAATGCACAAAGCACACGGCTTCGACTGCCGGCTCCGTCGAATGTCTTCTCAATGTCTGTTCACGTGACTTGGGTGAAAACGACACGCGAGGAGCGGACAAAGGCCCCTGCAGCCTTGATGCGGCACACTCTACCTCACGGGAGAGACACACAGCAGTGTGAATGGGATTTATGGAACTTGTCAAATCAAGTTGCCTTATACAACTGCATCAAACAGAGCAGACTAACACCCTTCATATTGCATTTCAATTGGTATAAAACGTATAAATTAATACTTATAATCCCTTCGGTCGGGAGGATGTACCTTGGTGGACTTTACTCGCATTATACCACTCTCTCTCTCTCTCTCTCTGTCTCTGTCTCTCTGTCTCTGTCTCTCTCTCTCTCTCTCTCTCTCTCTCTGTCTCTGTCTCTCTGTCTCTCTCTCTCTCTCTCATGTTTCTTGACACTCTCAACTGTCAGCTATCAATTGAAGGCAAAGCGCCAGCACTTACAGTGAGGCCAATGAGCACAGGTCCGCGGGCTGCACTGCTCTCTCGTCAGAAGAATAGCATTACTGTTAGGTTTTCTTTGTCAGCTAAAACCATCCGCAATTAGACTCATTTTCAAATCTTGATTTTCAAATAACCCTAGGAAATGATGAAGTGGCCGTCTGCTATCGCGTCTTTGAAGAAAAAAATTAAATCTTAACGCACATAGGCAAATAAACTCAATGAGAGTCACGCTGGTTGGCGACAAAACCAGTTACACGGCTGACTACACACGTTTGTTTGCCCCCCCCCCCTGCTATTCTTCCTCCATCACCTCTTCTGTCTTGAGTGAGCCATTTAGCTGTCGGACTCTCGGAGCTGTCGGAGTCCCCGCTCATCGAAGACTGAAAGGCACTTATTTACCGCCTCCTCCCCTCCTTAAGTCCGCTTCTGTCTTCTCTGTATTCCACTCTCCATCTCCTCGCTCCCTCTCACCTCCCACGAATTGCAAAGTTCGCGACACAGCCAACCTGTTGTTTTTGTTCCACAAACGCCCGCCACTTTGCCCTTGCAATCAAAGTTAATGAGTAAAGACACAAAGACCTGCGAAACGCAATCAGAGGACAAATAGTGACACTCGTAGTACGCACACACACACACACACACACGCATACATTCAGAGCCTAAAGTTTTATGGGCGAGTGGTTTTACAAGCTTAAATGGGTTCTTAAGTACAGGGTATGTACCTATTGAGACCAGAACTACATCAGTCACTCTGTCATTACTGAACACACACACGCACACACACACGCCACAGCTGACTGTGTGTGCACATTTTGTGACCATGATGAATTTCTGCTGCCCTCCTCCTGTCTTCCTCTCACTCCTCCTCTCCGGCTTCTTTCGTACCTCACTTTCCACATCTACCTCCTCTTCTCCAACACTAATCCCTCCCTCCATCCATCCATCCCTCCGTCCCCGATCATACAGAGTTCACTGTTGGTGTGGCTGCTGTGTGTTTTGGCAGGTCACACTGTGCCTCGCCGGTCCGACCAGAGTCGGCTCAGCGTGGGCTGGAAAACCTCACAGTGCTCGCTGTAGGCCATCTCACACGCACACGCACACACACAGACACACACACACACACACACACACACACGCGGAACCTAGACGCAGATCCACACGCTTCTTATTTTCACAACACAGCTTCAAAAGAGTGTCAGAAGAGAGTCATACGTCAGCCTGCCACCTTGGCAAAGGATCATGGGAGATGCATTTTTTCCAGAAATGCAGCATTAAAACCACAGTCGGAGTCAAATCACCGAGAGTAGAAGAGGTGAATTATGTGTAATACTTCAACCTGAACAGCTGTGGGCTGTGGCCACTGTCAAGACGAGTGCTCGCCTTTCAGTTTATGATTTTGAAACCTTGTGCCGTGGCGGTGAGAAATACCATTTGCATCATTTTACATGCATAAGAATGGGCCTTTTGTACCACATACATCATCCATGTAGGTCTGTGAATATATATGTAATAAGAGCTGGAATTCACCCACACTGGAATATGTGGAGGGGATTGCTGACGACAAAATAATTTTAAAGTCGACATGAAATTTGAATTTGGCTCACTTTTGTGAAAGGAATTCTAAACTTCAAAAAAGGCACAAGGATCTTCCTAGAAGACAATGTACAGACTCTTACAAAAATAATCCCTTTTGAATATCACTTATGACTATTAGAAGTGCGTAGTGATGTCTGTATCGGCCCCTACGGCCTTCTGCCTGGATTTTTTCTTTTTCTTTTCATTTTGGTGTGTTCGGGACGTTTTAGGGCCTCAACCTCTATACAAATTGCATATTTCTTCACTTGAAATGGTCCAAAACCAACTAAATGCTACACCGAAAAATAAATAAATATACTTCACACGTTCTTACGAAAGATCAGTTCAAGAAAAAAGTAGCTTCCCACTGCCAGTCAGCATCATATTGATCAGATTTACAATAAAGTATCTGTTATCAAGCAGACTGCCAACTGTCGAGGGAGCGTGGGGAGGGGTGGGGGTGGGGGGGGGGGGGGGTAGTTGGGGGGTGCAGACAGCACAGATTGCCTGATTTTGGACAAGGCGTCCAGCACCAAATTGTGATTCACTCTCCGGAGATAAAGACGAACTCTCTTGCTGTCTGTTTGTCTGGCGTCTTCAATGTGACAGACAGATGAGTCATAACTGCGTCCCAGAGCTGACAGGCTGTTGAGACGAAGAAGTGGAGATGTGGAACAAGAGGTTGGACGCGAGGGTAGGACGGGAGGAGGGCGGGAGGGGGAAGAAGACGCCTGTCTGCTTCTTGCTATAGACGGGCCAAAGAGAAAAATGAAGTGAAAATGAATTTTGCACCTTTTTTTTTTTTTTTTTGAATCCTAATACAGAACATTTCATGCCAAAAATCTAATTTTCATCCGTGTTTGTACCTTGAAACTCCATTACTTTACCTTACTGCTTGGTAGACATGATGTTTTTTGTAATTGTTACATCACATATAAGTAGATGTACTTGAAAATTGAAACCAATTACCCCGTCAAATTTTTTGGGGGAATAATCCCTTCTGTCCCTTCGGTCCTGTGAAACTTTCAATTTCACTGCAGTGTGACATCAGATGCAAAACTAAGGACAAAATGTTTCACGTTTCCCTCTTTCTCCTTCCTTCATCTGCTGATACTCAGAACTCTGAACACAGAAAAGTAGGTTTCCAGCAGGAACATGTTCCCTTGTATAATATGCAGCGGGGGAAGAAGTACTCAGATCATTTACTTAAGTAAAAGTAGCAATACAACAAAGTAGTGCAACACAAGTAAATGTCCTGCATTGAAAATGTCACTTACATGTGTATGCAATTTCTGCTGCCAGACGGGTTCTCAATCAAAACAATAAGAAAAGATGGACTTTGAAGGCGTCGTGAAGTAGCGTGGGATTATGGGAGTTGTTGTCTTTGTCCATTGCTGGTGAAAGGGGGTAATGAGTTGCACTAATACTTATTAAAAGGTTGTAAAATGACTTTCACTGCTTTGCGTTCTTACCTTTCACAATAAAAGCACCGGGAATATACATTGCAACACTGCTTAGTGAATTTACATAGCGCTAAAGAGGCAAATAAATACATTTATTCACTTTATGTCATGTCATTTCAATTAGGTAGCAGCAAGTAACGTTAGCTAAGGTAAAGGTAACTTGCTTGCTTAATATTAGATTTCTCGTGTTCACCCGGAAGGTAGAGCAACTAGAACCAGAGGGGGTGATGGGGATATAAGGCCGGGTGGCAGCAGCCTGCCGCGGTGCCCTTTAGCACCCAACACTGATCCCTGCGCCGGTAATATAATCGCTGCCCACTGCTGCTAATACTAGGATGGGTTAAATGCAGAGTCTAACTTTCACTGTGTGAGCTGTGTACATGTGTGTGTGTGTGTGTGTCCATTAAAAGAGGATTCAAAATCCTCAATTTCCATTTCTATGCCAGGGTTTGAACACTGTTGGAAACACTTGGGATAATGTGACTACACAACTCAAGAGACTATTTTCTATATTATATTTGTTTAATATTACCTACGCAGCATTTTTATATTGTAACGGGTTGGGCTGGAGCTCCTTTTAACTACTTGACGTACTGTCGGATAGTGTAGGAGCAACTTCGAATTTGTTTTGAGTGTTTCATTTATTCGAGATATTTCCTTTATTGGAATGTTGTGTTATTTTTGCTCATTTTATTATGTCACTACCGTAAGGCACCTCTGGTTTATTTTTGCTTGCTTGCAACTGTTGCCTCTAGGTAGTTTAATCCATTACAATGCATTGCATGTTATAAAATGATTACATCTGCAAAAATAACCAGTAACCCAAGCTGTCAGATAAATACAGTAAAGAGCCCAATACTAATGTGTAGTGGAATAAAAGCATAAAGTAGCTCAAATAATGAAGTAAACCTCACTGATTTGATGGTCCTAAAGAATATCTGATGGGGACATGTGTGTGATTCTTTTTTTCATGCATGTAGGCCTTTTTTTTCCCCCTCCTGCCTCCAGGCCTGTAATATTACATACAATCCAATCTGTACATGACTGCATGTGCATACTATACCACGTATACTGCGTCTGTGTTGTCTCCTCATTTGATTTCACAACCATTGTTTGGGACGTTTACCTCGTTATGTCTGTGGCTTTTTCTGCATGAGCGTGCATATGTGCGGATGTGATTATGTGCACTCGTGTGTGTCTGTTGTTACTAATCTCAGTGGATATGCAAGTGTGTGTGTTTCTCTCCCAGCCCTGGGGCGAGCCACAGCGAGGTGTCCCCCAAGGCCTCTTCCTCACATCCCCCCCCCCCGCCCGCCCCCGCAATTTCTCTCGTCTATCTACCTCTCCTCCTCCCTTTCCCCATCCTCCACATCCACCTCCTCTCCCCCCGCCGCCCCTCCTTTTGCCCTCTTTAGCCACGACACTTTGAATCAAGCAGAAATTAATGCAGATGATGCATTCACTGTCTCATTGTCTCCTTCATTCTGCGGATGGATATTGAGATGACAGCGACATTGGGGGGGGGGGGGGACTACTGACGTAAAGCTTTTAGCAAGGCTGGAGGGTGTTTATGTACAGAATGTGTAAAAGCAAAGATGTGTGTGTGTGTGTATGTGTGTGCGAACATATGCTTCTGTGTATTTTTGAGTGTTTTTTGTGAGATTGTACGTTTGTGTGTAGTGAGGTAGTATTACTACTTAGTACTTTTAGTAAAGTAAAATGATAAAAGTACAGGCTCCATGGCAGCTCACCTGGTAGGGCGGCAGCCTGCGTATGAAGTCCTGACTGCAGCGGCGGGGGTTCATCCGACCCATGGCCCTTCGCTGGATGCTCTCTCTCCCTCTTTTCTCTCTCTTTAACGGCAAGCAATAAAAAATTTTTTTAAAAAAAAAGGCAAAAAGCCGAAAGAAAAAGCACAAAACATTAACATCATCACATACTTAAACTATCAAAAGTAAAAGTATTGGTATAAGCAAAGAATGGCCCATTTCAGAATCATACATAGTATATTACTGGATTATAATTATTGATGCATTAATGGCTTCATCACTTTAATGTTGCAGCTTGTACAGTCGGGATTAATTTTAATTACGTTATATACTACTGGGTAGTTTAATCTTTAATAATACATAATTTTTCATTAGTTGATTTGTATTTTGTATTAATTATATACATCTGAAAAGTGACTGGTAACTAAAGTTGTCAAATAAATGTAGTGAAGTAGAAGTATAAAGTAGCAGAAAATGGAAATACTCAAGTAGAATAAAAGAGCTTAACAAAATTATACTTAGGCTGAGTGCAATACTTGAGTAAATGCACTTAGTTACTTTCCTGCGCTGTGTGTGTATGTGTGTGTGTGTATTTATGTGTACTTATGTGTTTGTGTAAGTGTACTTTTGAGGGCTGTGTGTGTATATGTGTGTGTGTGTGAATAAGACTAGGTTTGGTCCTCTCATCACATGTTTGTGTCCCTGTGTGTACACATGTGCATGTGTCAAATTGTAATCCACCACCTGGAGAGAGCAGAAAAGGGTTATGGGTAATATGCGAACTGCTGTTTGATTGATGAGCCAATCAGAGGGGCACAAAGGATTTCATTAACAATAGACACACTGCCACAAATCAGCAATCATCCACACACACTCACTTATCAGCACACACACATCCCGCAAACACACTTTCAGTCACTCATCGACACTTGCGAGCGCGTCAGCCTACCCCACCCACTCGTCCACGCCGAGTTGTGCGTGTTGGTGTGCTTGACATAAGCAGCACTGTGTTATCACAAAGTCGGCAGTAATATTGTGGCCATTTCATCATGACGGGCTGAGAGCAACCACAATGCATATGGGTCACCAGCCCGCTTTTGGGGGGAAAAAAATACACACGCGCAGCGGATCAAAACCGAGCATGTGTTTGCTCTTTCCCTGCACATTTGGCCTGTTTCTCAATCACTGTGCTTTTGATAAAGAGTGGGGCTACTTGATGGTGGAACGGGGGAGGGGGGGGGGGGAACTCAGCCGGCAGAATTACTTTTTTTTTTTTTTTTTTTAAAGTAAATTAGTTTTCACACCCCGTGAGCCCTTTGCTCCGTTTTGATCTCCTCGCTTTTTAAAAAGAAGGGGGACACAGCTGCTAAAACACACACGCACGCACACACACACACACACGCACACACACACTGTAATAGGCTATACTTTCTCATTAGGGTGACAGGGGTGTTATTTGTGTGTGTGTGTGTGTGTGTGTGTATTGGTGTGCTTCGTTATTATTGATTGCAATAATAAGATATGTGGACACACAGATTATTTGCATCCCTGAGCAGAGTTATTGTTATCAGGGGGGGATGATGTGATTATGATGGTCATATCCACACTGCCTGGGGCAAGATGCTGTCTGACTGCCTACGTGTGTGTGTGTGTGTGTGTGTGTGAGAGAGAGAGAGAAAGAGAGAGAGAGAGAAAGGCTAAGCGACACAGACTCCGAGTGTGTATCTGTGTGCGCCCTGCCATCTCTATAGCATGTCTATGTCTAATTGGCTCGGGCTGATTCCACCGCTGGAATCCATTTTACATGGTTACCAAGGTGACAGCATCCGTTGTCTCCATCGTCGGGTAGACAGAAGCATGTGAGCTTGCACACGTATGAGCACGCGCACACATACAGATAGGGAGAGTGACAAAACGTGCAGGAGCCCCAATCCCTGTTAATTAGCTCCATCTATTAGCAGCAAATCCACTAATTAAAGCCGAGCCAAGACATGACCCAAAGAAAGCTATCTACATAAGCCATATGGAGGACTAAATGTGGAAGGGACCCAGTAATGACAACATGCACACACACACAAACAAGCACACACACAATGGCTCTGTATGTATCGAGGAAGGTCAATGGAAACACTTGGCTGTTTCAATCTGCCAACTCTTCACAGAGTTGAAGAATATCGCAGGTAAACGGCTTCTCAGAGGCGGCTGAATAGATGTCATACAGAGGTGTTTAGCGTTCTAGCCTTGATTCAGCTTGTCATGGCTAAACGCCACAGTACACCAAGAAAGCCAGGGACGAGAGATAGAGACAAAAAAAACAAAAAAAAAAACGGAGAAAGGAGACGGAGTGAATACAATTAATACGCGTTTTCTAAAAAAGCCTTTTTACACAAATAGTAAAGCATCAAGGCCGCGAAGAGAGGCTCTGTAAATGTTCCTCTCATTTATTTTTATCTGGCATCTCTTTTGAAAAGGAAAATAACCTCATGTAGTCGCGCACTGAAAAGTACCTATTGGTGAGAAGGTGAACTCAGCGTGAAAAGGAAAGGCAGGGTTTCACGTTTAAGTTGGGTTCTTTCTGCCTTTGTTCGCAGGGGGAGTGGAGAGGTTTCCGAGTTGGCTTTTAAGGCGTCGCGCTGTGAAATACTGATGTTGATAAATGGAACGGAGGCCCGCTGTGAGGCTCTTCCGTCCCCACACCCTCCCTCCCTCCCTCCTCGTCCACCCTCAATGGAGACACAAGATGAATGAGAACAAACCGGGAAAATAGTAGAAGGACACAACAGGAGGTATCAAAAATATTACAAGTGAGGAAGATGATTAAACAACAAAGGCACGATGACAGGTAGAAAGTGTGATGGAAAAGTGTTCGTCTTCTTTAAAGAAGTGAAAAATCGGACAAAAGGAAGATAGAGTTCCGCTCAATTCCGATGCAAATCAATTTTCTTGAATAAATATTGGAGTGATCTGCTGCTCTTTTCAAAAAAATAATGACACTTTTCTCTGCCGCATTCTCTACTAAAAAGCCATCAAAAGTGCACGATAACCACACTGCGATTGCCGTATGATTATCATAATCACATCATGATTTAATAAACATAATGTGCTAAAAATTAGAGGCTTGAATACTTTATGGGGGCAAACTGAATAATTAACGGCATACCATTAATTGAAATGTTTTCTGACGCAGCCTGCGAGTTTCCCCTTGCTGTTAATGGGCTTGTAATCTACTCGTGATGCATTCAAACGCACATCAAGCAAAGCGTGGAAATGCCGTTTACCAAATAAACATTTTTAAAGTAAATATAAGAGGAGAACGTCTCATTAAAAGATATTTTATGCATTGTCACATCGAGAGGTGGGCAAGAGTCTATGAGGAGGAAAATGGATGGAGAGGATAAAGGGAAAAAGCTGGTGTTGGGGGCGTGGGGTTGCCACCCAGGGGTTTGCTGCATGAAAGCACATTCAGGTGTCAATCTCCTGGAGGAATTAGAAAGCTCTGCGGGATACCACTTATTTTCTCCCCCCAGCACGCCGTCTCTCCCCCTCTCTTTCTCCCTCGGCTAACCGAGTGATCAGCGCTGCATTAGTGTCGGCATACCAGCGTCACATTTCTCTCCCTCAAATCAATAGCTATTACACCTGCCACAAGTTTATTCCGGAATCATAAGTATCACACACAATAATAAATACAAAAATGTAAATGTTTTAACAGGTTGAGTGCTGTGATCCCAGCAGTATCGCTGATCATTTGTTGAGGGATTACAGGAACGCACATAGATATAGAGGTACGTAGAGAGATTATATATAGATCCGCTTTACGGAGCATTTTAGCATCTTTCAGCTCATTGTTTTGGTTGTACGGGGCTAAATATTTACTGTTTTGGTTCACTCTCACCGCTCTCGGGCCGCGCCGTGTTTTCAGTCACTCCCCCCTTTTGAGGAAGAGACATTTTAATGGCCGGCCGAACAAAATGACGACAAAAAGTTTCATTTGTGTATTGAAATAATCTAAATTCCTTTTACCTCTCTTCCACTAATCTGGACGTGCAAACAAAAAAGAGCAACTTCCATTTAAACCTTATCAAACACGTTTCGTCTTCTGCATTACGCTCATACTGACAACATTTTACGTGCGCATTAATATTCCACTATTATTCGAATATGAATATATTCCAAATTTCAATATTTTCCAAATAAGGCCTTATTCCCGAATGTAGCATCTTCCGATTAAGACATGCGGGATTTGCCGATATATTTCAGGTTTTAGGAGCATTCTTTGTATACAGCGCATTCTGAATATGCAACTCAATTTGTTTTTTTTTTACCGTATTCTCTACTAAAAAGCAACAACCCAAATTTTTGTGCATGTAAACATAGTGGTTGTCTGTTAACTGACAAATTGTATTTTTTACCATGGCAGTCCAGTGTCAGAGCAACAGGCCTGATCGCTATTCCAGTCCTCCTACAGATCAAGAACTGGCCTTCTGAGTGAAAACAAGTGATGCTGAATTCGAATCCCTCCTCCCTCGTCTGCCAGGCCGCCTAAAGATCCATCACTGTAGGACACCAAAACATTTTTCTCAGCCCATTTTCCTCCTCTGTGTATCTCCACTTTACTTGTCAGCTGGAGCAGAAGAGATATAAAGAACATTCTGCCAGATTATAGGGAAGGTGTGCAGATGGAAGCCCTGACTCCCTCCACCTTTACCCCACCGCGTGCCTTTCTTCCACCAAGTCGAGCCTGATGAATGTTGAAAATCTTTCAGGGTGTTAAATTGTTTACCATGCAGCCTGGCGCTCACCACTCTGTCTAATAAGCTGTGTGGAGGTGGCACTTGTATGTTCCACAAACGGTCAACACTGTCAAATGTGACCCTATCTTTCATACGGGGGCTGGCCTCCAAGCAGTCACTCCACTGAAAAGGGGGTTACAGGTATGTGCCGCTGTGTGTGTCCTTCTCCACGCCGAGCCTTTTCAATTCTCTACACTCCATTGCTTCTGCCCTCCCCTCTCCTTCAAGAGAGACAGCGGCACTCAGTCTCTCTCCCCTCAAATCGCCGTCTCCATCTGTGAGGGGGGTAAAAATCAATACAACAGCAAACAATGGCTTATAGGCCTGAGGGTGCAGTGTGCAGAAAGGTCACTGCTATACATTATGTATGGTGGCCAGCTAATGGTCAGTGTGCTCCCAGACAAATGGACTGTGAGCATCTCCCCTGTGTGATGATCGCACAGGGGAGATGCACGCACACACACACACACACACACACACACACACACACACACACACACAC